>OU898280.1:66423879-66533636 GCA_918026665.1 Diabrotica balteata | reverse complement strand
TGAGAGGAAACTAAATTAGAAACAAACTATGATACTGGTGCGTACGACACTCATGGGTTTATTGGAGAGCTGGTTCGTGGATAAATGAAACAAAGGGATACTCACATAAATCTCCTGGAACAAAACGAAAAAATATGGCAGACAAGAATTACCTCTAGCTATTTTCTTTTCGAACACCACTTCGAGAAAACTTCCTGCTGAAAGAAAGAAAAATTCTTCTTTCCTAAAATCTAGAATACATACAAGGGTTAGGAGACTTTTCTAGATTAAAATAAAAAATATGAATCAGAGAAATAAATCAAACGTTTATTTTTGTCTCAAACAAACAGTTATCAAAAATACAAATGCAGAATTAACAAAAACTTACGCGTTTATCTGTTTACAAAGGAGATTGCTACAAAAATTTTCGAAATGGCTCCTAGGTTATTTATTAATGTGGCCAAAATAGATTATTAAAATTAAGGATATCCTTGGAAATGAAAATATCGTAAAATTTAATCTTTTCTATAAACTAATCAAATTACATTTTTTTTACAACAACAGATTAGGTCCAAACTGTCATATGGCAACACAACATTTTAAGACAGAACAAATTATGACATTTTTCAGCTACGCCTCTAACATAATATATAATTTTAATCATTACAAACTTTTAAATTTTTGAATGAAAGCAATACTTAAAAAAATGTCTTTTTTTACTTTGAAAATTAATATATTAATTGTTACCTTATTTTCACATATTTTTCCACTCAACTTTAAAAAAAAACTTGCTAATATCTCTGGGGTTGAAGCTACCTGGACCACTTCTCAAACAGGAACAAAGGAAACCATTTCCATAAACTGGGACGACGATTAAAGACGCAAACTAGGTTGGAGCAAGCAGAACGACAAACGAAAGCTGGTGGGAACACCCTATATACAGCTTTCAAATTTCCATCAGTTTCCGGTATACTGCGCAAATCTTATGGTGGTTACTCTGTTCTAAAATGCCATTTTTGCAAAGAGTAAAAAAATCACCTTGACCGGTCTTAAGACATTACACAAAAAAAATCGGCTGTTGATTCAAAGTCGCCAAACGTCTTATTAGTTTATATGCCTCTGCCTCACTCCCTTTCGTTAGATTTTACAAATCCAACGCAAATCAAATTCCCCTCCCGTCTCTCGACACTCGTTCGTCCCTACGAACTTAAACAAACATCTCTCTTCGACTATCTGGCCAAATAACCTTGAAATATACATACTTTTAAATAGGCGGAAATAACACGTATTACATTGATTATTTTAACGTCCTAGTTTTAACTGGAAATTTTCTACCTCACAATGTACACAGAGAATTGGGGGATTTGAATGTAAATAAAGACAAAAAAACTTAGAAAACTGAATACAAAACTTGTTATATTATCGATCGTTTTAAAATTCCCTATTAAAAGACAAACGCAGATTTCATGGTAATTTTTTATGCGTACTAACGAGATAAACAACTCAGGGGCATACTACAAAATTTAAAACAGAATTTATATTATTATATAGATATTAAATATTATAGATCGACACAAATTTACAACGCTACATGATGAGTTGAATATGTTTAGTGCACAGAAGTTTATTATCTAATATAATTCATAGATACTTATACTGATTCACCACTGGTATAGTGTATAGTAGGCCCACTCGAGGCTATGATTCCCGATGCGCGCAACCTATGGCTGGTGAAAAACATAATATTGCATTTTTTCGTTGACGTCATATTATTTTCATTTGTAAAGTGTATAATAATTTCAACTATGTGCCTCAATGACCGTAGACAGCTGTCGTAGGCATATTGTAAGCGTTTAATGTTTTCGTCTAACAAACTGTGAATACTAGAAGAATATAAGTTAAATAATATTAGACATTATACTGAACCCTGTGGCAGACCATGATTTACAATTCTTGGCCCATGTAGAATATTTATATATGATCTTTTATCATCATCTTGGTGCTACAGCCCTTAGAGGGCCTCGACCTTCTCAAGCTTTCTACGCCATTCTGTTCTGTCCCTTGCTTGAATTTTCCAGTTGCCGAATCCGATCTTCTCCGCATCTTGTGTTACCCCATCCATCCACCTCAGCTTTGGTCTACCCCGTCGTCTCATTCCCACAGGTTGCGCTGTTAGAATCTTTTTTATCATGTTTGATTCAGGGGCCCGGGCTACATGTCCTGCCCACTGCAGGCGGTTTCGCTTAATTATAGTGGCAATATCTTTACCACCAAACGTATGCTTGTAGATATTCTGCAGTTCGAAGTTATATCTACGCCTCCATATTTCGTTCTCACAGACCGCTCCAAATATCTTGCGTAGCACCTTTCTTTCAAAAATGGATAGAGCGGATTCATCTGTTTTCGTTAGCGTCCATGCCTCTGATCCGTATGTAAGAACGGGGACTATCAGTGTTCTATACAGCCTTATACGAGTTTTTTGAGATAGACGTTTGTTAGCTAAGTACTTTGATAGACCATAATAACACCTGTTTGCAATTAATATTCGTCTTTTTATTTCCTCAGATGTATTATTATTGGGGTTAACCGATGTCCCTAGATATATGAACTCATTGACTGCTTCGAAGTTTTGGTCATTGATGATTAAATTTGTGTCAACATTTCCAGCTCTTGTGTTTGTGTTAGTCGCCATGAATTTGGTTTTATTTTGATTTATATGTAACCCCATTCGTTCTGCTGCTGCTACTAGCTCGGTTAGGATTTCCGCAGTTCTCGCCCTAGTTCTTGTTATAATGTCCACGTCGTCTGCATATGCTAGAATTTGGACTGATCTATTAAATATTGTTCCCCTGCTATCTAAATTAGCGTCTCGTACAACTTTTTCTAAGGCGACATTAAAAAGCTGACACGCCAGCGCATCTCCCTGCCTTAACCCCCTATGTATTTGAAATGGGTTGACGAGTCGTTTTGAATTTTTACTGCTGATAGCATCTTCGCCATTGTCACTTTTATCAAATATATATGATCTTTTAACCACTTTATATTCAGAACCAAACAAACTAGGTACTGATTTTTAGACAGCGCAATTTTTATATATGTAACCAACTTCGTTACTACATCTAATCATCCAAGACTTCTGCGAAATCTAATTCGCAGCTAAAATACAATTTGATTCTAAAAACCATTCTAGTCTAGCTTTAATTAATATTTCAAAGGTTTTACTTACACACGACAATAAAGAAATTTGTCGATGTCTTTGATTAAAATTTGGTCTTTATTAGGTTTTAATATTGGTTGTATGATATATTTTTTAAAATTATCTATGTATTGCTCGTACCCACCAACTAATGAAAATGTTAAGTAATTGCTCCTTAGTTATTGTGGGTAAATTATAAATTAATTCATAAGTAATAAAATCATAGCCAAGAGTAATATTCTTCGTTTTTTTTATTGCAACCTCCAAATTTTCACTATCAAACGGAGCTTGAATTATGGTTCTTGAATCTCACTACAATCTACTACATGCATATTATTATCAATTGTTCTTAATATATTTGGTACATAAGTAGGTGCAGTTGTATCTGATAATGCCTCAATAATTGATTGCGTTAGTGAAGGTTTTCTGTAATTGCTATTCTTATTTTATATTTTTGTAATAAAATTCCAAATTTTTTATATGGATGTATTTTTATTCAATTCATTTATACATTCTACTCAACACCTTTTTCTTATTTAAACAGTTGTTTACACTGTACTTGTACTTTGCGTAGATCTATATAATTTTAAAAATTGTATCCTCTATTTTAATGCTTTAAACTCTTTCTCACTTGTCGTCGCTATCTCTATCCTACCCCACTGGTATTATGGTTTTCTTACTCTCGGCTGTGCGTCATTTTATTTCTGTATTAGCTGTTTTATTAATATTAGAGACTATCTGTTCAAAGATATGTGGTCAGTGGAAGGGCAACTTTCGTTTTTGATACTGTTGGTTAAAATATGTCGATATGTTTCCCACTTGGCCTTGAAAATATTTTCAGAACCATATTTATATAAATAAAAAAAAAAATTTGTTAAAATCCTTTATAAAAGGTATATAAAATTGCCTCAAACGGGCTATCACAAACACATTGCAAAACGTTTTCGGATTAAACAATCCATCATCAGTGCAAACCTGAAAGTATATAACCACTTTAATTAAAAAGAACGTTAAATGAAAATGTTGACAAAGGTTAGAGCAAAATGTGGTTAATACTTACGGTTGTACATGCTAGTAGCCACCAAAATATATGGGTAAAAACCCCTTAAAAGTTATAAATTTGAAATTATTTTACATTATTAGTGTTTCTAATTTGTGATGGTTAAGTTACCGTTGGATAGGTAACATGGCGGCGTATGACTCTACATGAGTAAAATGGTCCTGAGACGAAGTGCCTACGAGGACCTGTTGATAACAACTGATTATAATGACATTGTTGACAAGTTAGGACGGATGTTGTGTCAGAGCAGTCAGTGTAACTTATGGTAGTTGTCTAAAATTGACAGATGTCAGCCTTATTTAAAATTAAAATTATAATAATGTAACAGTATCAACCATCAATATTGTAATCTGTATTGTAAATTAATCAGATAGGTATATTTGTAACATTGAAAATTGGTTTTTTAAAAATTAATGTAGGTCAACTAGAATTTATGAAATTTTGTGGGATTGATAGGCAACCAACTATACATGTGTAAGGATATATTTATTTTAAGCTAGAGATTTTGTCAAAAGGCCCTGTATGTTGTGAGACATTTGGTACCTAGAAAATGGTAAAAAGACACATGTTGAACAATATCACACCTAACCATCTTTCAGCCATCATATTTCTTTCAGTCTGGCATACTTGCCACACACATAAACAACCTACCATCTTTACTTTACACACATAACCAGTAATTCATGTTACTTATAACTAAAAAATCTATTTTATTTATCTTTACTAGGTACCAAATGTAGTTTTTTGACATAAAGGGCCTTCCATACTAAGTTTTAAGTTGAGTACTACATGAACACCATATTATGATCACATTCTTGTCACATTTACATTCAGCTCAATAACAGATCTAAACACATTTCCACTATTACATCAATACTCAATAATATATCTTTAGGACCCATCTTCCACATGTGTCTTTTACCATTTTCTAGGTACCAAATGTCTCACAACATACAGGGCCTTTTGACAAAATCTCTAGCTTAAAATAAATATATCCTTACACATGTATAGTTGGTTCCTATCAATCCCACAAAATTTCATAAATTCTAGTTGACCTACATTAATTTTTAAAAAACCAATTTCAATGTTACAAATATACCTATCTGATTAATTTACAATACAGATTACAATATGATGGTTGATACTGTTACATTATTATAATTTTAATTTAAATAAGGCTGACATCTGTCAATTTTAGACACTACCATAAGTTACACTGACTGCTCTGACACAACATCCGTCCTAACTTGTCAACAATGTCATTATAATCAGTTGTTACAACAGGTCCTCGTAGGCACTTCGTCTCAGGACCATTTTACTCATGTAGAGTCATACGCCGCCATGTTACCTATCCAACGGTAACTTAACCATCACAAATTAGAAACACTAATAATGTAAAATAATTTCAAATTTATAACTTTTAAGGGGTTTTTACCCATATATTTTGGTGGCTACTAGCATGTACAACCGTAAGTATTAACCACATTTTGCTCTAACCTTTGTCAACATTTTCATTTAACGTTCTTTTTAATTAAAGTGGTTATATACTTTCAGGTTTGCACTGATGATGGATTGTTTAATCCGAAAACGTTTTGCAATGTGTTTGTGATAGCCCGTTTGAGGCAATTTTATATACCTTTTATAAAGGATTTTAACAAATTTTTTTGTGATATATGGTATACAGCCAGCTACAGGAACTTAGTTTCCTCGTGGAATTTATATAAATATTTTTTGCATACCTCGTATAATTTCCGTTCAATTATTTTACTATTCATCAACAATATTTTAGTTATTCTTCCTTTTATACTTTTGATTTCAGTATAAGGCATGTTTCTCTTTAATATGATTATTAGTATTACCTATAAATAGACATCGCTTTTGTTTTGCCCACTTTTTACAAGAAAATGCAAGCCAGAGAGTTTGAATTCTTATGTATCTATTAAAAGATGCCTTTACAGACGACACTGAAGGTATACATATGGATGAATCTATTTTTACTCTTATGATATACCGCCATCAGTGCAAAATAGACCGGTAAAGATAAATTTAAAAATCAAATTTGAAAATATTAAAACATTTTATTAAGCTTATTATGGTATAATATTTAAAAACTTAAAAATCAAATAAACTATGGATCTAGTGTGTTCATAGATATGAGCAATATTTTAACAAAACTACGACCAAATAAATGATATTCATTTGCAGTCATTTTTTTAAACGATCTTCTTTTAGTGGCTACCTGTTACGGATATGATACTTTATTTACGTCTGCTCGGAAGATTACTACAGTTGTTTTAAAATAAGTAGGGTGGTTTATCAGTCATGAAATCTGTCATCTTATAGACTTTCTGTTCCCATTCAATTTTCCCTGTAAAGTCAGTTAATAATAACTCGTTGTATCTACTTTTGGTTTCTGCTGTTCCTTATCCAGGTAAAACTGAACTTGCCTTTACAGGTCAACTTCAGCGATTTTTATTATATTATCGGCGTAACAAAACATTGACGGAGTCATTTTGAAATTTGTATATCAGAGGAACGAAGTGCTTATTTTATCCACGATCAAATTATGTATATATAGACTAAGGATGTGTTCTTACTTAATCTCATTTTCTGTGCTTAATGCCACCAGTACTACAGCCACTCAACCGGACCACCTTTTAAAGTCCTTGTGTTTACCGCATATAACATAACCACCACCCCAATACTAGAAAGCCTTGTTTTAAATTAAGCTAAGAGTTACTGAATGAAAGTAAAAACTTAAAAAATAATGAAATTCGGGAATTTCTCCTTGTTTATGTCATGAACTGAATTCTCTAAAAATGGAGGCAAGTACAGCGTCGAAGTTTCGAGAAGAAATAATGTATACAACTAAATGAAAATATGTATTTGAAATGGCGTTGATTTAAAAACGGATTTGATGGAAGAATTAAGTCTAGTTATGTGCTAAAATACAGATAATACTGATTTGCTTTCGAAACCACCAAAGTAAGTTTAGAAGTATGTCAAGGTAGTCTGTTTTTTCTTGGGTCCATTTTTGAACGGAGAATGACTTTATCTGGTCCCATTGAGTATTTTAAAATACTTTGGTTTTCGTGCCTGTAATCCAACCCTAACTCACACATGATGTAAACGTTCTATCGTTTGACTATTTGCCCGATAATAATAAAATTACTGTTTACATAGAAAAGTATATTAGTAACTACCAGTTTTATATTAACTGGTCTAATAGTTAGGGAGTTAGCAATTATTTTTCTTCAGTTTGTGTTTATTTCTGGATCACACTTAAAGTACGTTCACAATATTATTAGTCGGTGTTGTCGTTGCATACCAATAATATATCCACGTTTTGGTGTTTGTTTTTGTGTTAACGCATTTTCAAATAATTAGGAGAAATATTTGATGTGTGATAAAGACTACGATGTCTTTTATTTATTGGTCGTTGGTAATTATCTAATTTAATTTATAGTATAAAAAAATTTAATTAACCCAATGGATATTCTTTGTTGTATTATGTCATTTTATTATGCTATCTTGTCATTAATTTTCTTCATTTTCAGTTTTGTAAATTTTTTTTTTAAGATATTTGTCATGTTCCTTATTTTGGTTTACTGTTTTATGATGCCATTCATTTACTTGCTCATTTTTTTTACAGCATCTCTACATGTAGTTCCATCTTCACACTAAACCATTATTTTATAAATTTTGTTTTGTTTATTAAAGATAATAAATATTTTATTGCTTTTCATGAAATTGCATTGTGTATAATTCAGGATTATGTAGTAACTCTTATTTGTTGCTGTAACACAATAAATTTGCAGTAATTTTTAGATCATGTAAAATATTTATTATTAAAGTTGTTTCTGTCCAGTCTTTTCCATCAAAGGTTTGTTATTTTATAAAACCGACACCCACAGCTTTTGTATGTTCCATCTCCAACTATAACATTTTGTTTGCTTGGCAGTTTTTTGACAGTAAAGCAATCCTAACCAACAAAATGCGTCCAATGATATCTGAAATATGCTCAAAGGAAATATACAATCAATATAAAAATACCCATGGACAAAAAAAGCGGAAAAAGATAAAATCATGGATGACGGATGAGATTCTGGACCTAATGAATAAACGTCGACTTGTTGAAAATCAACAAGACGAATATAAAATACTTATTCGTATAAAAAAAGATATAAGAGAAGCTAAATAAATGGATCCAAGAACAGTGCGACAAAGCTGAAAAGTTAAACAAATAACGGGTGCCTACATGGACGTGCATTAACTCGTCCTCTGAATTAAAATTGCCAATTTGGTTAATCTCCTACTTGAAGATGTGGTATTGCTACGAGTTCTTTTAGTTATAAAAATTAAAATGTGTATATGTGCATACTTTTTTTATATGTACCTACACTTATCAATTCTATGTTGAAAAGTATACAGAAAATAAAAATACTCAACATTATACAAAATGTGTTATTACAAATAATGTACGTTCAACGAGTATTTCAATATTTATGAAAATGTGCTATATATTTTACAAAATCAAATCTTGAAATAGATCCATTTTTATATTCGTCTATTTTTTAACTATACACTACTTAGGTCTTAGTACAGTTGGATCAGGTATTCTTGAATTTTCAAGCCTGTTTGAAATTGATTTAAAACTTAAAAAAAAAACGAAAAATTGGCTGATTTGCCGAGTGGAAATTGGCATTAAATTTACCGTGGAAAGATTCACATGCATTTGTGCTCTTTTCTATACTATTACTGAGTTCAACCCATAAAAAAGACGGAAATACGACATCTTCGGAAATATAATTGTCTACCAAATAGCTAGTAAACAATTGTAGGCGTTCGTTTTCGAGTTGTATTTCCGAAAAATCAAAAGCAACATGATCTTCTACTTCCGATGAATTAAAGAATGGTAAACCAAACATATATCGTAGCCATTTTCTAAATTTCACTGTTTTCGTTTTTGAATTTTGCGGAACCATGCTTGTGCCAAATAAAACACATCCTATTATCAAAGAATATAGACGAATATAGAAGAACATTTTAAAATGGGCGATTTGGTCTTATACTTCAAAACCCTCCTGAACAGGGTGACTGCTGCGACTGCATAAACTCAAAGGCCGTCGGCACAGTATAGTGCTTAAAAAGAATTTTGCCGTCGGCTTAAAACCATCATGAAAGATGTAATTAGGGGAAGTGGGAAAGGAGTATCAACGGAGCTATTTAACGTGTGCATCCACGCTTAATAAAATTTCGATGCTATTGATTTGCAAACTGTTTTGTTGTTTTTGTTTGATTGATTGATCAAACAAAATTCATTCATTTAAACAAATCAAACAAAAACATTGATGTTTTTTACAATAAAATCTTTATATTTAATATATTAAATTGTTAATTTTAAAACTTAAAAGGTATGAAATTTTCAATATTCTAAAAGTATTTATTCTTTTTTATTAGATGAAAATAAAATTTTATAACTTTGAATTAAAAACGATCCAACGTTCCAACACAACGAAAAACCATCACGTAACGTTTTATTATACGGTTTTTCTGTCAAAAAATTTACGAAATGTTCTAAAAGATTTTATAAACATATTCAACCAACAGTATATATGCACCCTAGTCCTAGGCTAGTCTGCAGTGTCTTACATATTTTTTTTGTAGAGGTCATTTTCCTTCTGTATAAAAATTAGATAAATCACCTCAGAACCTGGTGATTTATACGGTATAAAGCGAGTTTATTGCCCATTTGATTTTGTCCCAGTTCATCACTTGTTTTGCCACACGCCAGTTTTCCCTAGAACCATAAGTTATGATATTCATTCCAGTTTGCTGTCATGTGTCTAGTAGTATCAGTTTTGTTTGAGACTCAGGAAAGTGCACCCTGAAAATATCTTTTACAGTCTCTTCACAATGTATTCACCTGACTCATTTTGGAGCACAGGAATACGTATCTAAGGATCTTTTGAGAAAACCTAAAATTGGACAATGCCTACTCCATGATTCTCTTTTTGCCCTTTCTTCATCAAGCTCTTTCTCGGTGTCGCGGGTGAGGTCCATGGGGCGCTTCCTCATATTATTTGGATTACTATATTTTAAGTTTGTTTCCTCCCCAGGCTTTCCCACAGGGTCCCTTCGCTAAACGATGTTTTATGGAACTGCAGAATTTCATGCGAGGTCATTCTGACCTCCGATAGGAGCCTCATCAAGTGCTTACTCCAGGTTGTTAATGTTTAAATTTGCTTGAGCCCGATTTAGTTGAGTATTAGGATGGAGTCTGTGTGCTACCACCATGCTGAATACTTTTTTCACGGTGCTTTATGGCCTAGTCTGCTCGTTAGAACTACTTGGATTCTTAGCAACTCTGTTGCGAGGGGTGATGGTATTCTCCCGAAGTCTCTTTTTATTGTGTGATACAGTGATTGACTTTTAATTAATTTTATTTATAGTTTATGAGAAGAAAGTTTTAATTATATTATTTGTAGATTTGTACATTTGTACAATCACAATATTTTTTCTAAAAAAATTCAGTTATTAAAAGTTAAAACAATTTTATTTTTTTTTAAATATTTTATAAAACGCAAAAATTTAATGCTTATCTACGACCACGCCACATCTACATATGAAAATATCTAAAGTTGCATTTGTTTCCCCACTCTTTCATATTTTAGAAGCAGTAATAGCGCTGACATTACCGCTACCTAGTGGTACATATATGGAACTAAAATCTTGATCAACTTCTGCTTCTTTTTTAGATCATGTGCATAACCTTTAATACTTCTAGATACTTCTATAGAGTCTATATTCTTTGCTACTAATTTGGAATTTGGGAAAACAGTTCTGGTGCATTGTGAACGTTATTTCAAAGCCTGCAACAATAATTTCTGGATTCAGATTTAATTCCAAATTTAAACATTTAATTTTCAAAAGTTTAAAAGATTTTTGTAAAATTTCTTTCTCGGATTTGGTAGTATTTTGTTTAGCAGTGGAAATGTAATACCCATTACCCAAAAGCAAGTGGAATGTAATACCAATTTTCCAATATATGCAGTGTGAACAACTGCAAGAAATGGCCTGGATAGTAGCTGAATGTATCATCGATATATAATTTGCAACTTTTGCAAAGAAAAGTAACATGAAGACTGTTAAAATACTTAACTGGGCAAGATTTTTTCTTAAAACAAAATGTATTACTTTGCAGGGCTTCTCACAAATGTCATCGGTTGCTTTACGTTTAACACCAACACTCACTACCTTCCTATTTACTTTTGTCAAATTTTTTTCATATCTATGTTCTAGTTTACTACGCATAACTAAGGTTTCGGCATCCACAGTATAAATTTTAGCTTTACAGAAGCGAATCGCACATCTCCAACAAATTTCACTACTTTTTAACTCTATCATCATCATCCAGCCTCAAGAGTCCACTGCTGAACATAGGCCTCAGTTGTTATCAACAGGTCCTCGAAGACACTTTCGTCTCAGGACCATTTTACCTATGTAGGGTCATACGTCGCCATGTTACCAATTCCAACGGTAACTTAAACATCATAATTTGTAACCACATATAATGTAAAGCAACTGTAAATTTATATCATTTAAAGGGTTTTGACCCATATATTTTGGCATTTATACCTCGTTTACACTGATGATGGATTTAACAATCCGAAAACGTTTTGTAATATATTTGCGATAGCCCGTTTGGGCATTTTATTATATACCTTTTATAAAGGATTTGAAATAAATTTATAGGCCTCTGCCTTATGTTTTCAACCCCGTCTACCTTGCCCCGTTCTTATCCAGTTTTTATTGAGTCATCTTAAATCGTCAGTCCATCTTGTAGGTGGTCGACCGACGCTTTTCTTGTCTTCCCTTTGCCACCATTTTAACTCTATATGTCTTATAAATTCGACTATGAGATTCTACTATTAATACAGGTTTTAAACGTTCACTAAAACTTTTAGAACATTCCATAATGTTGTGTTTGCAAGTAATTATTACAAAATGAAAGTGAAAATAAATTTAAACTTTCTTAAACTCAAGTTGGTTTTCCCAGAAATTATAATTGTCATACACAGTTGAGTGGTGTCATTAAAGTACCGTAATTAGCATCGGTAGAAATTAAGGGTAGTATTATCTTCTATAATACTTATAGAAGACTACCTATAGAATACTTATAGTACCTGCTCGGGGACGAACGAATTGAGGGCCGACCGAAAGTTTAGCACTATTGTTAAGTCAATTATCTGGGTAGTTAATAGGTAACAATACAAGATATTCTTTTATTGTAAAATCATTGTTATTTTTAGGGAAAAACATTGGACAGATCCGAACTTAATTCTCTAAAACCTACACCTAAAATGAGACCTAAAGCCAGTACTAGACCTAGGCCAAAAACAATACATATTGATAGTGGTTCTGTTCAGATTGCCGAAGGAATGTCCAGTAGAGGTAAAAAAGGATCATCTTCGAATCTTACAGGTAAATTTAAATTATAAATTTAGTTATACTTTACTACATGGTAGTTCAATGCTTATTATTTGCAATTACTAAATTCATTCACAATAATGCATGTAGAATATTTTTATACAGCTAATGCAGCTTTTTATCAATAATAATTTTCTATTTGAAGAACCAACAAAGTTTGAGCTACAAAAATTGATACCTATATATGTACCATATGCTTAGAACAAAACATATTTACATTCAGTTGAAAGTTAAGACCATTACTCTAGAGTACATAGGATCGTGGACCAGTACGTATGAGTAAATATTTCACGCAAGCCTAAATTCACACAGACACAACTACGTTCAAAATATGATACACAAACGAACGCACATGGATATACATGTATAAATACATACACAGCCGACATTCAAACACATTTAAGTTTAAATGCGTACACATGAAATTCAACTTAACTCTGAAAGAACCCCGGCACTTTTCTTATGAAAAAGTGGTTTCATTTCAATGGCAGCTAATCTGGAAAGCTCAACGTAGACGGCGCTATTGTAGTTGGAGGTCACGTCAACTTACAAAATCTATATATTTTTAAGTAAATATTGCATTTATTTCACTGTGTAGATTTAATTTGGGATAATAAGATGCCTCAGTGTTGTGCTGTTCATTTGTGCTCATCGAGAATATCAGAACACAGGTTTCTCAAAGATAATCTGATGAGAAAAAAGTGGATTATGGGAATAAGAAGAGATAAATATGTGCGACAGAAATGAATTTACTCGTATCTACAATACACTAAATATTATATATATAAAGGATAATAGTTGTATACTTTATGTTAGCAAATTTTGGATCAACTTAATAGATAAAAATTAATAAAATTAACATAAATACTATTTATTTGTCTTTTATTTTGTTATACAGATTAAGATTATCTACTTCGGTAAGAAATAGTATTCTTCAGCCAATACTATAACCATATAGTACTCAAAAAACTCTTTGGGTTGAGGGATTATTTCATTATGAATTAAATCATTTTTGCTACCTATAGAAATACATCTCATATCTTTTTTTATCCAAGTGAAAAAATCACAGAACTCACGACCAGTAACAAACATTTGAGTTTGCAATTGATTATAATAATTTGAATTTAATTTCAAACGTAATTCATCTTTCATTTCTAAATATGCAAACTATCAGAACTAATAATTGAATCTTTTATTGAATAGGGGTAGTTAACACAGTTAGTTATTCCACAAGTCCATCAGGAAAAGCAGCTAAATAAGGATGGTTCAATGAAATAAAAAGTCCACAGCTAATGAAATGGTTAATAGTTGCCTCGAAAGAACTATAAAATTTATTTGTTCGGCTTTCTTGGGCGATAGTTCCAGTCTGCTATTTTTTTGGTTTATGACAAACTTGTTTTCAGTTAGCGCAGGTATCTTTTATGTATCATTTGTGTATCAAAGCATCGCAACAGCAACATGTTTTTACACTGCTCGGTATCACTTGCCAACAATACATTAACATAATGCTTCAGTAATACTTTCATCCACGGAGAGCACCAGTTTTACATTGTATGTAAGTACTTTGGCCATTTCACTGTTTTTCGGTGGACTGCTACACACATGCTCATTCCTTCTGCTAACTTATAAATATGTAGAAAATAGCTATATGTCGACGAAATCTATTAGAGGAATTTCTAAAGAGACGTGAAATCCACATTAGTGACCATACAATGTCATGTCGAAAATTGTTATTTCGATCATATGCAGCCTAACCTATAATATAATATAGAATACCTAATCAGTTTCTGGACAGTCAAAACAATGAGCTTCTGGCAGCGACACAATATCTTTCATACATACATCAAAAGTGATGACTTATAATGCGTTTTGTTTTAAGGCAGCACAAAACTGTATTCAATTGATGGTAGGTATCTAAAATTACCATTTTTATTTACGTGACTGTATTAGTTCAAATCAAAATACAAATACGTCACTATAATACTCAGACCAATATAAAAAATTCTATTATGGTCTGAGATGAACCAATAAAACATTAAGACGATGATTTATATAGTTTACTTTTCGATAATGTCTTCCTTTTTTTCTAGTAATTCTCGCATTTCTTCTCAATTCTTTTATAAAGTCGCAAATATACCAAGATCCTTATTTTTCTGTCATAATTTATTAAATCGTAATAATTAAAACAAAAATTTCGTACAAACCCAAACAATTAATTACTATTAAACTGGGAATAAGCCACAATTAAAGATAAAAATACGTTTATTGACGTTTCAATTTCCACTTCGGAAATCGTTCTCAAAATACAAACAGTAAATTAAACAAATTTTGTTTTTTTGTTACATAGTGAAAAATTCTTCTAATAATTTAATTTTATCTGACTCATTTATATTGACAATTCAGACATACATTATGCATTTTAAAGTAGACGACTTTAAAATGATATTGCCAATATTGTTGAGTTGCGCTCCTGGGACGACTTTACTTATAAGATAGTTCATTCGATTACATGAAATCAACTTTAACTTGAGAATATCCGTCACAAAAAAAATCATAGTATGTAATTCGTCTTTAAAAAGACAAACACATGACATGATGACAGTAAAATTCTCCTGTTAGTGATTCCATAGTAAATTATGAGGGAAAACCAGGAAAAAAACCTCATAATACTATCCCGACATTGTAAGTATTTGTTCGTGAATTTAGTTTACCTTCAACAAACATCAAAATTCTGATTTTATATGTTACGTTATTTAAAAAACATAAATGATGTATCCTCTATATGTTACTGACTTACTAATACTGGTATTTACTTATTAATAACTTCCTCTTTCAATATTGGTAACCAGATCCTACTACATTCTGCCGAGGAATTTGCGACACAATTGGCCTCATTTAGCATAATTAGAGCCGCTTCTTTGATTTTTCTTTTTTTACTATCCGTTTCTTTTAGGACTACATTTGAATTATTCCATTGAACCCTATGCTCATTATCCCATGCGTGTTTACAGATTTGAGATCTATCAAATTCTTTATTTTTAATATAAGATTGATGTTCACTTATTCTAACATTTAATGGCCTTGATGATTCACCTAAATAAAATATTGTTTAAACAATTTATTAATTTACAATCAAATAGTGCACTAGAACTTTTTAAGACCTTTCATATAAAAAAAGAATCATCTCAATATCTGCTATAGTTTTTGCGTTATTTGATATAAACTTTTACATTGGAATTTAGTTATGCCCAGAATCGCGAGGAATGGCCTTAAGAGACAAAACTATATGTGAATCCATCGATAGATCAATTACTATTAAACTGGGAATAAGCCACAATTAAAGATAAAAATACGTTTATTGACGTTTCAATTTCCACTTCGGAAATCGTTCTCAAAATACTATTTTGAGAACGATTTCCGAAGTGGAAATTGAAACGTCAATAAACGTATTTTTATCTTTAATTGTGGCTTATTCCCAGTTTAATAGTAATTAATTTACAATGCCACAAGAAAATAGCTTCAGAACAATAACCCAAACAATTGTCAAAATGTGTTGACCTTTAACTACACTAGCGTCGCAAAGCGCGAGCAACGGCGTACATAGCTGCCATTGGCTAAAACTTTGCAGAGAGGTACCTTCTGGTCATGCTGATCAAAAGTTATTTTTGCCTAAAAGACTCAGAAATCAATTGTTTCTGAGTTACAGAGGTTCAAAGTTCAGGTTTGTCCTTGTGAATAATAGATATTTGTAAAATATACAGAGTTATGGTAAATACGTGAAACTTATTCCAGGAAGTGATTCTGCATAAAAAATAACGACAGTTTGCTATATAAACGTTTGCCCGTAAATGCCTCCTATTCCGAGATGGTGTTTAAAATTTTTCTTACGCACTAACGTCATTTTTTGCAGCTTTGCGCCTATTTAAAATTGTATTAGTGGTACTTTCTGTAATTATTGTTCTGATTTAATGTTGTCTTACATCGTTCTTGAAAATATATTAAAGTCATGAAAGATCTTTTATTCTTTGCATAAAAACGAAGCCTCATATGAGAAAATAAGAAAAAAAGGTTTTTTTATCACAAATTAAACGAGGAATTCAAAATCTTTAAAAAAATTGAGACCATTACCGGTATGCGCGCCAATGATGAATGATATATATATATATATATATATATATATATATATATATATATAATATATATATATATATATATATATATATATATATATGTATATATATATATATATATATATAAATCGTTAGTTTCCATACCATTCAAATCTGGCGACTGGGCTGGTGTTTTAATGACATTTCGGCAATTATATAGCAACTATATAAGTACGAATATAATAATATATATATATATATATATATATATATATATATACAGTATGGTGGAAATGAAAGGAATAAATTCGTTATTTCGTAAACCGGAGACTTTCAGGAAAAATCCTGAAACCCGTCGATTTTTATTTTTAAATAAGCTATTCGTAAGAATACATTTTTATTTTTGACGTCATCTATGTGAGCGTGATGACGTCATTGCTAAAATTTTTAAATAGAAAGGGGGGTATTGTAATACATCATTTGAAAGGTCTTTTAAATACCTATTCAGCCATATCAATAAGTCTGAGTATTTGATGTTTGTAATTGTTTAAAAAAATTATTAAATATTTATTATTACAATAAATATTTATTAAGTATTGATATGATGTATTATTGACACCCAAAAATAAATTTTATAAAGGCCATCACTGGTAATGAAATGTCTTTTTTATCTACTTTTTACCTTTTAAAAAAAACTAGTTACCTTATCAATATGAACATTGGACATTCAAACTTAATTATCTTTCTGTCAAGTGATTAATAGTATTATTGTAGTAAACGTATTCAAAAAGTCTTTGTATCTTTGAACATGAAGCTAACTGAAACGCAAAGAATTGAAATTCTCATAATGATTGGTTATGGAGATAAAACACGTACGCAGAAAGAAGTATGTGCGTTATTTAATAATAAATACCCCCGTCGAGAACCAATTTCACAATCCACTGTAAGCAAAATTGAGAAAAAAATTAGAGAAACGGGTCATGTTAAAGACCTTCCTAAAGGTAGTAGAAAACCAATATCTGAAAACCAACAAGTAGACGTTCTGTTAGCTTTTCAAGATAATCCTCATAACAGTTCACGGCAAGTAGCATTAGATAATGACATGGACCATTCAACAGTTCTTAAACAGCTAAAGAAGGAAAAGTGGCATCCCTACAAAGTAAGTTTAGTACAAGAACTTATGGAAGATGATTTTGATAGACGAATTGAATTTTGTGACATTATAATGGAACGAAATAACAGAGATCCGATGTTTTTAAAAAAGATTATTTTCTCTGATGAAGCTACATTTCTACTAAACGGTCATGTCAATCGTCAAACTTATCGGTACTGGGCTACGGAAAATCCACACTGGATGCAAGAGTACCGTACTCAATACCCAGAGAAAATTAATGTTTGGGTGGGAATAATAGATAATAGGTGTATTGGACCATACTTTTTCGAAGAAAACTTAACAGGTCCTCGATATTTAGAATTTCTTCAAAATTTCTTGCTTCCAGAATTGAACCGGTTGTTTCCAAACAGAAATGATTTATGGCTACAGCAAGATGGTGCGCCTCTACACTATGCTGTCTTGGTACGCAACTACTTAAACAACGTCTTTCCAAATCGGTGGATAGGTCGAAGAGGAACAATAGAATGGCCGCCTAGGTCACCTGATTTGACTCCTCTTGATTTCTTTTTATGGGGATATTTAAAAAGTAAGGTGTATCAAAATAGACCACAAAATATTAATGAACTGAAAGAAAGAATACGTAATGAGGTTGTTCAAATAACTCCGGAAGTTTTAGAGAATGTTAGAGGAGTTCGCGGCACGCCTTTCTCATTGTATTTTAGCTGAAGGTAAACAATTTGAGCAATTAATTTAGGTTTCGTTGTATTTATTGAATAATACTTAATAAATATTTATTGTAATAATAAAAATTTAATTATTTTTTTAAACAATTACAAACTTTAATTACTTAGACATATTGATATAGCTGAATAGGTATTTAAAAGACCTTTCAAATGATGTATTACAATACCCCCCTTTCTATTCAAAAATTTTAGCAATGACGTCATCACGCTCACATAGATGACGTCAAAAATAAAAATGTATTCTTAGGAATAGCTTATTTAAAAATAAAAATCGACGGGTTTCAGGATTTTTCCTTAAAGTCTCCGGTTTACGAAATAACGAATTTATTCCTTTCATTTCCACCATACTGTATATATATATATATATATATATATATATATATATATATATATATATATATATAATATATATATATATATATACTATAGCAATTATATAAGTACGAACCTGATATGACGTGTGTTTTGGATCGTTGTCTTGATAAAACCGGTAATTGTTATTGATACCTAATTTTTGAGCACTAGTGGCAAGATGCGACCTTAGTATATCCAAATACATATACTGGTTCATATTTCCTTATATAAAATGCGTATTACCTACTCCTGCGAACGATATACACCACCACATCATGCCCCACTTTTACCGTTAGTTACCGTTAGGTATTCCCAGCAAATATTACTGAATTCTAAAAGGTCAACTTTTTGTTAATATGCTTCCTGGCGAACTACAATCTAATACGCCTGTTTCTTTGGCTAATTAAAGGTTTATTTCTAGCAGATCGAACATGTAGATTATTCTTTTGTAATATCCGTCTAATTGTTTCGGTGTTACATCTTTTTCCAAACTGTCTTTCCACCTCATTTCACAGCTTTGGTGCCCTTTTTTATGGATTATTTGCTATTTCTCTGACGATCCATCGTTCTTCACGTTCGGTAAAAATCTCATTTGGAGCTAACCTTGAATTATTGTTAACTCTACTTTCATTTTGGTAACGTTTAACAATGTTCTGAACTGTTGAAGAACAATTTCCAACCCAAAATGTTTACTTTTAATAGTCCATTAAAGTTTTTTTTTATTTTACTGGAATTTTCTCAATAATTATAATTGCATAACATGTCTCTGGTACACAAACTGACGTTTTGTCAAATTTGACAAAAATTAGGATTGAAGAAATTGGCTTTAAAAATGACAAATCTTGAAAATTATTCGACTGAAGAGGTTATTATAAACAACATTTTTGTTCCATTTATTTGTTTTTATATTATTTGCTTGTAAGTTGCATGTTTTTATTTTTCTATTTTTTTATTATTTAGCATACAGTTCCTCGACCATGAAACGAGATTATTACAGAGGCTCCCAAGACAGTTTAGCTGATAGAAGCATTAGCAGTGGCATGTTGTACAAAGGTGTGTTTTTGATTTATTTATTATTATTTTAGATCTCCGAAAATTTATGTTTTGGGAACCCTTTAATGCTTTTGTGTTTCAGTTTATCGTACATAGTAGTAATGATTGAACAATAAAACTTTTGGTTTAATTTTGTGCTAAATTTATTGAACTTTGTTTTATTTAGACTAAAAATTTGTTTAGTGATATATTCGTGTGTAGCTATCTTTGATTTATATTTATTTACGAAGATTCTAAAAGTTACTAGGTGTCATTATTGAAGGTAAAAGTTTTAGTGGATTTTAGCGAATATAGATATAAGACTAAAGACGTTCATAGACATAAAATGTCAAACTTGTTCACAAAAAATGCTGATTCTGTGAAATGTAAATAGTAGCATTCTGTTTTATTTTATTTTATTTGTGTGGTAGTTTAGGACATAGATTTTTCATTATTATTGCACATTTTATTACACTTTATTCTACACCTTACACTATATCTTAAGTATTCACGATTCTTTCCGCTTTGACCTGTTGGTTGGTACGAACTAGTTCTCCTGCAGACAGTGTTAAGGCAAGTTATATTATAAAACCTTTGATCTAGATTAAATTGATACTACTACAATCAAATCAAAGGTTAGTTTGTGATGGTTGGATATATATATATATATATATATATATAATATATATATATTATATATATATATATATATATATATATATATATATTTAAATTGCCCTTAACACAAATCATTTTCTTTTTCTTTGTAAATAGAATATGTCACTTATAATATAAGTGGCACGTTGTATATACAGATATAAAGTTAGGTAATACGGAAATGGATTTCACATACAAACTACGTTTGTAAGTTTTTATTTCGAGTTAATTTGATCCGAGGATCCTTTATCTGAGATAAATGATTCTTTATCTCCTTTGATTAGTATCATTTGCTAAGTTAATTGATGTTATCATCAAATGTTCTTTTCTACAGAAGAATGAAGTCGTCACAAAAAAATCCCTTTACATTTGTTACTAAAAAGAACCGAAATTGAATATTATTTTCGAAATTTCTTTGATTAATACCGCATACGCATATTTTATATTCTTCTACGTTAGGACTTACATCTAGGGTTAAAGTCGAAGTTAAACTGAAGTCGAATTGAACTAAATGAAGTGGAAGAAAAGAGGACAATCATGAGTATCAAAAAAACAAGAAAGATTAAACATGAAATAATCTATATAAACCATTATATGAACAAGAAAAAGACGAACATGCATAGGGAGATAAACAAAAGGGCCTACGAGGAAAAACAAAAAGAGAAAGAAGTAAACAACCACCTTAGTAGAGAAGAGAAAAGGTGGGCATGGAATAAAAAAAGGGAAGTTAAATTCAGAAAGGGAACCAAAAACTGATAGAAGGGTCAGGAAGCGACAACAGAAATATTGATCAGGCAAAATAAAGGATATATTAAAGAAAATAAAAACAAACAAGAATAGCAACTTGGAATGTAGAACGATGCCAAAGACAGGAACAATGGAAAAAACTGCAAGAAAAATAACAAATCCAGATAGCAGCTGTACATGAGGTGAGATGGAGAAACAACACGGAGATAAACAAAGGAAAGTACACATTTTTGTACAGTGTCAACAATCAAGGTGAGAAAGAGGAATAAGCTTCTATGTCTGTATTTGTTATGAAGTAGTACACAATAAAAAAAAATTAAATAATAATCATGGGAATATCACAAAAGAGTAGTAGAAAATGGAAAATCCATAAACCAAAACAAAATATGAGAGCTGGATAATAAGTGAGTCAACAAAAATAATGAACTTAGGAAAAAAGATAACTACTAGAAAACCAAATAGATCACATATTAGCTTTAAAGAAAATATAAACAACATGATATACACAAGAACGTAAAGAGAAATGAATGCAGGCATGGACCACTATTTGGCGATAGCAACAATGACAAGAGCAAGATCATACGATATAAGGAAAAATAAACGAATGCAGAATCTAGAAGTCCTAAATAATCGAGAGGTTAAAAAGAAATAAAAACAATGAAGATACAAAAATACATAGAAGATACAAAAATGAAAAAGACAAAAAATGACCAAGCGCCAGGAGAAGACAATGTTGTATACGAACTAGAAAAATATGGAGAAAAAAAAATAAATGAACAAGTAAACTAATCGATAAAACAAATATGGGTACAAAACATAATACCTAAATAATGGAACATCGATCTACAAGAAAAGCAAACAAATAATTATCTAAAAACTATAGACCAATAACGCTTTTAAATTGTATATATAAAATATTGGCAAATATAATAAATAAGAAAATCAAAAACTGTGCAAAAAATATAAGAATATCCCCAAAATGGATTTAGACCAGGTAGATCGACGATAAATGCTATACAAATTTTGGAACGGAACACATTCCAAAAAAATCTTGGAAATATAACAGAGAAATCGTAGTAGTATTTATGGACTTAAAAAGGGCCATCGACGCGATAAAGAAAGACAAAATGATGAAAGCATTTAAAGGACTTATAGATACCAAGGAAACATGACAGGCATAGGAACTGGAAGGAACAACTTCAAGCGTAAAGTTTGACGAAAACTGACAGAAAAATTTAACGTAGACCAAGGAATAAAGCTTTTGCAGATGATTTAGTCGTCAGAGACAAAAAAAAAACTTAATGTGACCAAGACCATTAACGAGCTTGAGACCGAGGTTCAAGAAATATTGTTTAAAAAATATAAAAATGGAAACAAGGGAACTAAGAGTAAAAGGTACCTGAAGATCTACTGAAATTGTTCTAAAGATACTTTCTTGTGGAATTTCAATATTATTTTATATTTTTATTGTGATTTAACCACAATTTCAGTTTAAAATACGTTTATTTTAACGTTTCGATTTTTTTTAAACTGACATTTTGATTAATTTTCAATAAAGATAGTAAAAATGTCAAAATTTGAAGAAATAACGATATGCTTAGGAGAGACCATGGTAAGAAAAAAATCAAGATGGAATTGTAATGGAAACTGAGCATTTGGAAGAAACAGAATGATGCTTAAAAACAGAAAATTTAGCAAAAAGACAAAAATTAAGATATACAAAACACTGATACAGCTATTACATACCCGATGGAAACATCAGTGATAAATAAATAGAATAAAACTTTAAAAAAATAATAATAAAAAAGAGTTAGGAAACGAAAATGTAGTGAGAGTTATTAAATCACAACGCTTGAAATGGGTATGACACATCGTCGGAAGACCGGCAAACGAGATGATCAAAAAAAGTTACGACATAGAAATAACATATAGGTGGAGAATAATGTCAAGAGAAATGCAGAACCAGGAAGGAATGGAGACAGACAACAAAATTCGCCCAGGCACACAATAAAGTGTAATCAAAACAGAGAGGAGGATGACTATTCTATCTCAGATTAGAATAGGCGAGAGCGTAGGCCATAATCCAAAAGAAATTGAACAGCGATCATGATGATTATGCCAACAATAGTAACCTTTCGAGATTATCCCCTTGCTATTTCTTTCATTACTTTTTTCATATTTAAACGCTCCTATCACTGAGTTTATCGTTATTGGATTGGTAAGATTTCGGTACATAAACCGACATGTTGAAAAGTTTTAAAAATTTATTCCACAGTTATTTTGTCTTCAAATCTGAGCGTACAAACGCTCACTTAATCCCAACGCTGCTTTGCTTTTTATATTTTCAGGACATTTCTTCGCAATTGATTATGTTATTTGTCTAGTGCTGGGTTGGAAGTTCAGTTTTTTTGTGTTTACGTATTTCAGATTCTCCAGATGATAGTAGGGGTGTCTCACCATGTCATAGTGCTAATCAGACTCTAGGAAGAAGAAGTTCCTATAAGACTAGTCGAGGTAAGTACTAATTGGTGCAATTTATTTGCAAAGATGCTTCGTGTTGTATATGTTAATTGAAAGTAGACTTTTGTTATAAATAGCACGCTACTCTTAAAGAACAATATATTATTTTTCTCCTATTATCTTACTGAAACATATATATATATATATATATATATATATATATATATATATATATATATATATATATATATAATTTTGTGCATCTGTTGATTCTATGTTGCTGGTCTCACGTTTTATTTTTTCCAAAATTTAGTGTTTGAAAGGCAGGGTAGACGAGCTAATCAGCTACAAAACAGATTTTGAATTGCACAGAGCAATTTTATACTACTAAGACCATACTCTTGAATAATTTACCTTAATAATGTGTGTACAACCAAGTGCAAATTATTTTACCATGAATGTCGTTCAAATAATTATCTATTTATATCATATCACATCTGAGTTAACTATCCGCCCTGAATACGCAATTTGTATTAACCGAACCCTCCGTACATGGTTTAATTAATAGATTAAAGGTGTCAAACTAGCCCTTTTATCACATTATTGTCTATATATTCTAAAATGCACATAAAAGCTTAACTTTCTTAATTAGAATTCATAAATATTTCTAAATTTTGTATAATATGGAGTTCCCTTAAATAAAATGCAGTATAGTTGTTTGTGCCACTTCCTAGGTTTATCCATCTAGGATTCATAAAACAATTTAACAGTTTTCAAACTTTTCGGCGATTTCCCATTTTTAATTAACATTTATTATTTTATAATTAATACATTATATTTACATTGCATGTTATACTATTGAGAAATAAAACCAAGATGATATAAAAGGCAGGCAAAATAATATTCCTTAAAACATATAGACCAATGATGTCTGTGTATATAACTTAGACACTTTGATTGGTCCTAGGTCAGCGGCTATATTACTATATTGTCTTAATAAACTGCAGGGCCAGGTTCGTTTCCTGGTACTGACACCATGAACTTTTTAAATTTTTTAAGTTTTGCTGACAATTTCATTTCAAAAATTAAATTTTTCTGCTCTTGTTTGAAATTTACAGATTATAATAATTTGAGAATAATAATATTAAAATTATCTCAGAAATTATAGTCCTCTATATTTTTATTTTCAATTTTCAATCACAATTATTGTTGTAGCATAATTGTTAATAATAAAATTTAAAAACCAGCTTGGAGTTTGCTCTTAATAAGTAAAGAATGGAAATATAATTAATAATAGTATAACATTGATAGTTTAGAATTGGATAACCGGTTAATGTTTGGTATTTCTAAACAACAAATACTTAGTATGGCATCCTAAAAAATATCAAAAATGCTTAGTAATGCATCAAAATCTCTTTTGTATAATAAAATGAGGAATGGTTATGTAGTCAGAACAATAATTTGCGAGTAGTGTATGTATGTTAACGATATTTTTACAGACCCCTCTCCTGCTCAGATACGCGGCAGACCTAAGTATTCGGCTTATCAAAACTTTAAAGGGCGCAAGTCTAGCTCTATGATGAATTTGTACGGTAAGAAACGACCTTTTCCTCCGCCTGGTTGTAGGTATTTCTCTACTTTCATATTGCTAGATGTCTTGAGCTGTGGGGCATGATGGTCAAATATATTTTTCATATAGTACCTTTTTTTGGTTATTTGGTTATTCCCGCTCTGTTTGCTTTACATAAATACAAAGGTGACAACAATATACCGAATAAAAATGTTTTATGATATCTTAGTTTTCATTAAATTATAAGTTTAATAATAATTTACTCATTAGAAGGTTATATTAAACGAAAATCGTAATAAAACGTTTGCGAATACTGATATTAAAACAGAGAAGAAGTAAAGAGAACACGAAGTAATAAATTATACCCTATAATAAAATGTAAAGATTATAATTATCAGTTATATCAATTAATAAAATTATACGCAGTTGCCACAATCGTCTTTGATGTCTGCCGCAGTTGCAGACCAAACTTCAGAAAGAAATAATTTAAGATTCTACACTATAAAATTCCGAAACAATGTACTATTACAAGACAACGGTGCTGAAAGTCTATACACTTTGATTAATCACTATGACCACATTTTTAAGTTATGCTGCATCTAAAGTATTGCTTGTTCATATATTGTGAGGTGCTTATGTAAATTCTGTATTTATGTTCAAATCACCTTGTGCTATTATATGCGTGTGTTAAAACGTCATATCTGTTTGCCCTACATAATGTTTGGTGACTTCACAAGTTCACTTGTTTGTTTTGTGAACATTTCTTTGAACCGTTTTTTGTTTTTGTTTATTTGTCTGTCCGAATTGTGGTTCTTAAGAAAAACCGATATGTTTGAATAAAATATTTTATGTCTGAGATATTTTTATTATCCCAGTATGTGTAGCTGTTACGTTGCTTCTTATTTTTTATGTAAATAGTTAAGTATTGATATGGAAATTCTGCTATAAAACTTTTTTTTGTATTTTATGGCGAGTTGTTCTATGAGTTATGAGGTACTATCTGTATGTGATGCTTATTGTATTAATTTTGTATTATTAATTAATTTTTGTGATTAAAAAGTCCGGAGCTGGTAGTAGGCTCTAAATACTGTAAAATAATTGGGGGTATTCAAAAACCCCATATCATAACTTTTCAGATAATAATTATGTCAAAATTATCTAAAACATCCAATTAAAACTCCCAAAGAATCACTATGTATAATATACGATTAAATCAAAATCTGCCAAATACTTTACTGTCAAAACAAGCTAACTGCACTTTTTATCGATTTCGAGTTACTTACTCCTTTGAATTTTCAAATTCTCGAAGAATGTAGAGCTAAATTCATCTCGAAGAATGTAGAAAAAAGGGGAAGTCTGGAAATCGGTACATGTCTATTAAGGTATTTCGATAAACTCTCGGACGCTGTTTCTGAACTCTCTCTTTTCTCTGACAACTACAGCCGATAGAACAACCGCAACTGACAGTATTTAGTACAAACTTATCTGTGATAAAACAGAAATTTCACGAGAGTTAACATAGCTATAGGAAGGTAGATAGCATGCATAATGCTATTGAAAAGCAGCAAAAGTATGTTATAATTTACAAGCTGCATGGCTAGCTTAATATTTTTCCTACGAAATGGCCGTATAGATCTGATAAAAAACATTATATTGCAGAAGAACTTAAGTATTAGGACTTTTTGACTTAGAGGCGCTGTCTCTAAAAGTAATAATGAAAAACAGGACAAAAATCACAAATAATGGAGAAAAAGTAAACTGGTTACAAATAAAATGCTTGAAATATTTAAAATATACCTAAGCTATATATCGAGGACAATGATGTTCGAAGTGGCCTGGAAGATGACTTATTTTGTACAGTCAAAACCAGATAAGTGCCACAAAAAAAATTTTTCCTATATTTTTTTTTTATTATTTTCACTTCATTTCAACATTTTTTTTTTGTTTGTAATGATGGTTATTTTAATACTTTTCAGTAATTAAATCATTTTTAAATTGGAACATGATTGTATAATCAAACTTAATAAATAACTAAACAATTTATCGTATCAATTGTAGTGTTACTAGATATGTATAGTGTATTAAGAAAATTATACAAGTTAAAAGGGTTGTTCTCACATGAATGAAGTATTTCATACAACGTGTAAAAAACAAACCCATTGCTTTATGGGTAGTAAATTAGTGTACAAAAAGCAGTATATGGTGTATCGATCCTTATCACATGATGATGAACATAGTAAGGAGTACAGTAACTTGATTTTACCGAAAAAGAATACATAAATGTTATCTTAATACAGTTTAGATAAACAAATTCATGACAACCATGTCTTATGTTAAAACATCTTATTGTTATCTACGTCCAATCAATATCTAAACCAAAGTGAAAAAATATCTCAAAAAGACTACCAACTACGCTGTCAAAGTTGTGTAAAAACAAACAATTGACTATAGAGGTCAGAATGTTCGTAACCGGTCAACGTATTATTCTGAAACTATTTTTGATGTGAATAAATAATGGGAAATAAAAGGTTAATTGAAAATAAGTTTATTTTGAAGTTTTGATTTCCACTTCCGGAAATAATTTTCAAAATACAAATTAAACAAATTATAATAATATTGAGAGATTTAAATTTGTATTTTGAGAGCGATTTCCGAAGTGGAAAGAAACGTCAAAATAAACTTCGTTTTGTATTTGAATTATATTGGCAAGTCGACCGATTTGCTGGTGGATGTGTGGTACATTTATATCTCAACAACGTTCTGGATGAACTTTCTGCATACCGTATTGGCCCGTATGTTGCGATCGTTAGTCGTAACAGTTAATGCTGCAAAGGACACAAACGATGTTAACTTGCGAATAAATCCTTGTTCTATGTTCCCCTGGATAGTATAGCTAATAATCTTTCTGATAAACACGTTTTCACTTTGGTTTGGGTACCCACCCATTATCATCAGTGGCATTACTGCCCATTATGAACCAATGCCTTCTTTACAACCATTCTTTATCAATTCCTGTCTCCGACAATTCTTCCATATCTACCATTTAACTTCATTAGACTGTATGAGATCTTCTAAGTTATAAAGAGACCTTAAGTTTTGGACCTTCTCTGGTCGTCTTCGGTGGAAAACTTTTATGATTGTCGTGTCTTTCTTTCACCAGATTACGTGCCCTATTCATCTGAGGCACGCCACCTTAATAAATTTCACATCAGACTTTCCAAAACTTCTTTACAACTCAGTAGTTGTAATATCTGCGGGACAATGTTTGTTCTTTTAGTCCCCCTTATATTCTTCTTAGAATTTTTTGCAGCGAAACGTTTAAGCAGTTCTTGGTCATTCTTTGTCCACGTTTCTGATTCATATATTAACACTGGCCTTATCAATGGTTTATAGGTTGTCAGTTTAATTTTTCTTGGCAATTTTGAGACCATTTGATTTCGCCACCATACTAGTATGTATACTTATTGGTAAGAGTTATTCTTCATTTAATTTCTTAGCTGACGTTGGTATCTTCTTAAATACGATCGTCAGTAATATTCCTTTAATTCCATATGGTCAGTCGATAGTTTAGGTATCGGATTACTTTACTTAGGAACACACATACGTTCGTTTTTTTGAGTACTTATTTTTAATCTCGTTTTCAGATTAGATGCAGTTATGAACGAAATTTAGTCGAAAGATAGTCGTCTTCCTGATTTAATTATTTTTACAATGAAAGGCCGTGAAATTTCATGCTGGATTATATTGTGTATCTTTGAGTGTTAGTTCTGTTAGTGGAACAAGCTACTGCGGGGTTTGAAATTCCACCATAACCCTTTTCCGACTTAAGTCATAAGTTATAATTGCTATAAAAAGTGCTCCGTTTTTTTGTTAAGCACTGTATTGTACTTGTACGCACTTGTAAACTATATTTTTACCATAAGTATGACTTTCGAACTTGTGCATCTCATCTTGCGTTTTATTTGAAGTTAAAATATGTTCTATCCTGATAAAGATAACTGCTCAGCATTCTTACATTAACATGTTATACTATTACATTTGTTTCGGGATTAAATTGTAAAATGTTTTAAAATTAAACCAAACAATAGTTGTAATTAATTTTTATTAACGGTATTACTCGATTGTTTGTCACCTTTGTTAAAACACTCCTTTTCATTTATAGCTGGTGATGGTGATTTTATATATTTGTAAATATATTAATGCTAGTTGGTTGTAATTTGTACACTTCCCGCCTGTTTATTATTACCAAGTAAATTTTATACTGTTTTTATATATAGTTTATGTGTTCCGAAGAATTCATTGTTTTTATATGTTTCTTTTGGTTATTAAATTGTTAGGTTCAACAATTTTAGATTTATATAAAAAAATTCAGTCTGTTTTGATATGAATTGATTTAGTTAAAATTATTTTTTATTTCGTTATTGAGTTTGTTTTAATAAAAATATAGTCAGATTAGAATGTTATTAAATTTTATGCATTATTTGAAATGAAGATAATAAGATAAATATTCATATACTTAAAATATTACAATTTTTGCTTGCGTTCATTTTGCTTTTAATTCAGCTTTACATTTTCAGCAGTATATCAGATGTTCATTCAAAACAAAAAATTTTGTTACAATTTTTTCATGTATTGTTATAATATACAGAATTATAGAAATGTAATATTGAGTTGTGTAATAGTTAGAAACGGATCCAAAAAAGTAGTAAGAGACATCAACAGAACTCAGTCAGCTGTAATGAATTTGGCAAAGCGAGGTTAGGTTTGCTAAAGATAACAAGGAAAAAACAACAAAAAGTAACATAACGTGTACTGGTCAGAGACAAAAAAATAAAAAACAATACAAAGAAAATAAAAAATATATACTAACACCAGCAACATGGAATGTTAAGTCGTTATTGAGAATTGGAATGGTGTTAGAGATATCAAGGGAGCTAAAAAATATAATAATAAGACTTGACATCGTAACAATACAAGAAATAGTATAGACCAACTGAAGCAGCCGACTCATCATAAAAAAATGAATTCTACCAAATCCTTAAGTAAGGAATGTGATGAAATACCATAGGGGAGGGGGGTGGAGGGGGACCATACCTTTCTTATCGCCTACGCACGGAGCGACGGTTTTTTATTTAGTTTATTGCATTTTATGCGATTCCGAAGGTGAGCAAGAACATTATCACAAATCAGCTTTGAGTAATATCAAATGCAGATGATCTGGTCATATAGTAGCAAATAGAAATATGACGCAACACAAGATTGAAAAATTTGATAAAGACGCAAATAGAAGAGGGCTAGAGATAAACCAACATCGCACAAAATACAAGAATATTGGGTGAGACAACACAGCAACACAGAAATGTCTAATTACACAGAACTATAAATTCGAAGAAGTATTCACCTTCAGCTACCAGGGTTTGACAATAGGAAAAATATGTAAAGAGAAACCAGACGACAAAAATTTTGAAAGGCAAAGAAAGCGTTTGGAATGAATAAAAGTCGGCTATGAAGCAAGACTCTATGTAAGGAAAAAAATCTATATAAGACCTGTTGTTACAAATATGGAATGGAAACAGCAACGCTTGACAAAAAAGAGGAAGACAGTCTTCTGAAATTAAGAAAGAAAAATTATAGGCCCTAAGGTAACAAGGGGAGGAAAAAGAAGAGTTTCGAAATTGAAGAAGAATTAAAGGTGGGATGCATAGCCAGGAACATAAAGTCGCTCCGCTTAGATTGAATTGGGCACATACTGAGATGACCACACAGATATTCTGAGAAGGATAACTAACTGGACATCACTATGGCCCAGATGCAGAGGAAGACCTAGAAGATGGATGGAAGGCGTAAAAGAAGATATAAGTGCAATGTGAACATCAAGGATTCGAAAGTTCAAGGAAGAAATGGAAAAGAATCACAGCAGTAAAAACAAAGCAAGTTATAGATGAAAAATCCTGCATATAAGGCGAATAAACTCCAGGAATTGAAAGGGTTTGATCATGATAAATCGTAAGAACAATAAACGAAAAATATTTTTAATAGTCTCTAAAAAAGCCATATTTCAAAGCGCTTCCAGTGTATTCTGCTGATTTTCAATGTTGTATAACTATTGGCCAATTTTATTTTATTTAAAGTCATTTCTGCTATACTTTTATGTACTTCTGGATTAAGTTCTGGAGTATACAAATACCAAAATCTGTTTACGTATTTTAATGGTTGTTTGTAAATGGTGTAAATGTAATGGTGCATATTTCGTTTTATGATATCAGACAACACACTTTTGAATGCGTCGGGGCTCGCTTTTGATTAGGTGGTCAATATCCTCATTTGATATCTCGTTCCATGCCCTAATTAACGCCTCCCGAATTGCTCCCAAAATTTGAGGATGCTCTAACTTAGAATTCTCCGACCCATCATGTCTCCACACGTGTTTAATTGGGGATAAATCTGGGGATCTAGGAGGCCAGTGCAAAATATTGACTCCAGCATTATCAGAGAAGCGCATGGTGACTACCCCATTGTGTGGGGTATCTTTCGTTATCCTGCTGAAAAATTGGATTTTCAAGTGTCTGATAAGGTTCCAGAATTACTTCTACGTATCGCTGAGGAAGATTATTAGAAGTGAGCTTGAATGATACGCGATGACACCCCACACTATAATCCCAACAGTGCGGTGCACGTGGGTTCGACAAAAAACTGCATTTCTTCTTTCACCACGTCGTTTTCTGACCCTGGGTCGTTCATCATTCATCCCTAAAGACAATCAAGATTTTTCACTAAAAACAACGCAATTTCATTCCTGGCCCCAAGCCAGATTTCACACGTATATAACAATCGTTTCATATCATGGTCTTCAATGATCTGTGAATTGTTCCGCATTCATAGTGAAACCTATCAATATTCTAAACAATGTTGTTCTGAAGCTATTATCTTGTAGTATCTTAATAATATTAATATTTTTATTGGAAATTAACGACAACTTCAGTTTAAAATACGTTTATTTCTTACAGTTCTCAAAATACAACTATGTGAAATCAATTTCCGAAGTGGAAATCGAAACGACAAAATAAACGTATTTTAAACTAGAATAGTGGTTAATTCCCATTAAAGATCAATAATATTGAAAGAAATGTCTCTAGCTTTCTCGAAATCATATACTGTGGATGGCTCTAATTAGTTGTTATGGGTATCCGTTTCATAATTTAAAATCCTTTGGATATATACACGCTTTCAAAGGCTTCTTCAACATCTATTAATGCAATATTTGTTTATGGATTAAATTATCTTCATTTTTCGAGAATTTTTTTTATAATGAACACGCTGTCGTTACTAGACCTTTCTTTTCGAAAAACATGATATTTTTGTCCTTTACTGGGTTTTGTAATATTTTTTAATCTATTAATAATATTGGACTATATTTTCTAGATTGCATTCAAAAGAGCGATATTCCTATAGCTTTCGCAATTGTTAGTGTCAGCTTTCTAAGTGCAGCAAGATAACTTCATATCTTAGAGGTTACATGTTGATTTAACCCTCTTTGATCCTACTCCTGTTACTTTTACATTATTTAATGTTGTTGTAGCCTCCATAAGTTTTTGCGGTGTTATGGTCGTTTTTTATATGAATGTGTGGTGTCAAGTTTTTTGTAAGTCTACCATCTGCTTGTCACTGTCTACTTTTTTAAATATTCTACACAATTTCTATAATTATTCCTCAGATTCTCGTAGTGTTGTATCCACTTTTGTTCGTTAATAACTTATTAATGGACGGTATCTTTGTCTCTTCCATTCATGTTTTTTATCATTTTGTGGGCAAACATTTGTCTTCCGTGTAAATCGTTTTCAATTTGGCCAATAAACTTTTTCCTTGATTGTTGATATATATGCATTGTATTTACACGTTTTGCTTCGATTTCGAGTTTCTCTGTATATTTCCTTGTCTTTAAAATCCTTTTGTTTCTCTATTTAAATACTTGTTAAGAGGAACTGTTACATTGAAACACATATTAAGCAAATCCTTTTGTTTCTCTATTTACTTGTTAAGAGGAACTTATCTCATCTAACTTTACATTTTCGAAACTGCGAAGTAAAATTACTCGATAGTTTCATAAACAAAATATATTTTTTGTCTTTTTAACAGCTTGGGATCCTGGACTTAACATAACTGCCTATTTGTTTTTCGGTATACTTATTACCCCTTAATAAGAGCTTTTAACAAAATTTCTTTTAATGAATAAACCTAAATTTAAATCGTTTACTAATATTATGTAAGTCGCCAAAGTATCTTGCCCACTATTCTTGCTTTTCATTAGAAAAGGTTAAAAATATTCCTTGTTTTTACAGGGTTGATACAGATAGAGTCAGTGCAGATATTAAAAGGCTTAACAAGCAATTTCAAATACACTGACATGATACCTCCATAGAAGTCTGTCGATTCAAAATTTTGAATTTTGTTGATATTTTGTAGAAATTATATGTAAAATCTATTAAAGCGTGGAACGTGGAAGAGATTATTTATTTTGCTTTAACAACAACATGAAATGATCAATATTGCTTGTCAATAAAAGTATTGTGTTGCGAACACACAAGTAACGCATGTTAAGTGGAGTTATCACTAATACAAACAAACAATGACGGATTGGAAGAATTCACCGTACAAAAGTTTTATACTTTAATCACTGTAAAAGTATATTATTACAATGGATTTTACACCGAAAAAACCGCTTAAGTTATTGTTTTAATGGAAAATGGGATCGGAGAGCGAAACGTTGCTGGATTTGCTGTGACACATGGAGCATTATAGCGACATGTTGCTGGATTTGCTGTGACATATGAAGCAGTTCTGCTTCATATGTCACAGCATGTGTGTCTAGACCACATCCGTGTTAAAATCGATTCTATCATGTTCAACCTGGAACATTCAGAAATCGGTATTTAACCGAATGTAATAACCTCTTTATTGTATCAAGGTTACTGAGGCTAGACCGTCTACGCTTGAATTATATAAATGGATTTGGATGGAATATATGGATGGATATTTAATCCGTCATTGTTGTTTACCACAAGAAATGTCTAAATATATGAAAACTATATTTACGAAGTCGAGTAACTTCCGCTAGATTGTTATGTGCAAAATTTTTGTGTACTCCTCGTATGAGCGGGTGTCCTCTGAAGTTAATGAGAAAAAGAAAATAGTAAATGAAGAAATGGCTTACGAAATGCAATTACGAAACTTTAGAACTGCAAATGAAAGGAGGTCGTTTAAAATATTGAATTGTTTAATACATTTAAAATTTTTATTTAACACTTAAATAATAAATATTTATCTAGCAGTAGTAATATCTAATTTTTTATATTTTTCTCAGGGTCCAGTACTGATCAAGATAGTCTAGCTTACCGTTATGGTGATACTGATTCAGGTTTAGGCCGTGCTACGCCACCGAGGAGAGCGCCATCTCCTGGAATTAGTATGAGACATCTTCCATCTCCTTCTGGCCCAGGAAGTTTACCGGGTTTTATGACGAAAGGTCGAAGAATGTTTGATGACGGATCTAGTGATATTAGCTCGACACCTAGCAGTATGATGGATTATAATGGTATGTATTTTAATTATTTTTTTTACACAATGAACTAGGTGTTTTAATACCTGGGATGTTTATCCAGACGTCCAGATTAGAGACGCCTAGAATATTATGTTGAAAGATAGTTTATGTTAACAAATTCTTTATGATTTTTTCTAGGTCCCAGATTGTACAAGCAACCAGCTACGAAATCAAATCGAAGTATTATGTTAAATGCCGTAGAATATTGCGTATTTCCTGGTGCAGTGAACAGAGAGGCCAAGAAGAGAGTGTTAGAAGAAATTAATAGATCTGAGAGTAAACATTTTCTAATTTTGTTTCCGAGACGCAGGTTGTCAATTTAGAGCTCTCTATTCATTTTGTCCTGAGAGGGAGGAAATTACTAAGTTATATGGAACGGGGCCAAAACAGGTTAACGATAAAATGTTCGACAAATTTTTCAAGTAAGTTATATATTTTTTGACAGAATCATACAGATTTATGTTTAAAAAAATATTCATACGGTATATTTAAACGTCTGCAAAAAATAGATAAAAAAAATTTAACAATTTCAATTTCACAAAACGGTGAATAAATATTTTTATATTAGTCTGAACTGTTACCTTATGGTATCTCATGTTTTTATCACTTGATGACATTTTTAAAACATTTACTGATTGGAGTCATTACCCGGATCTATTCTGTGATAGAATCAAGTAGACCGAAGCTTTCTCGGGTTAATATGAAGAGGCTAATTTTGTATTGAAAACCGAAAAAACGGAATAGAGAAATATCACCAACCATATGAATTAACACATGGAAAAAATACTAGATATAAACTTTACGAATGCAGTATAAGTAACACAAAATGCATCTGCAAAGATGTACAGAATATAAAAATAATTGGCACGCATGAAACCATGAAATTATAACTGCACATTTAGCGTGGTCTTCCAGGAATGTGATTTCAGGGGAATGTCTCATGTGCTTTATAGTCCAGGATATGACGGTAAAAATAGTAGAAAATCTCAGGTTTTTTCAAATTTGCAGATTTTTTGAAATTTTGACAGTAGTTAGAAAATAGCTTAAATGTCAAAATTTACCCTATGGCAATCTGCGCTTTTCCTCTGTGGAAAAAATTCATTAAAAAAAAAGTATGGTAGTCGCTAGAATATCGAATTTTAAATAAAAATGTTGGACGAGAGTTGGAAATCTTTGGATTCAAGCCTTACTGCAAAGGACTTGTGAATGGATGCATCTCCATAGGTTTGGTTCTTCAGTGACCGTTGAAGGATAAGGATTCTTAATGTAAGCAAATATAGCTCCAGAGAAATAAAATCACTTTTGAGTTTATCGATTTATAATTAAATCTTTTAAGACTAGAGAGGGCCAACACGGCCGTAACTTACTATACAATATCAAATATACTCTTTCTTTTATAACACGTAAAAGAAAAACACCGGTATGAGAAAATGCCCGATTTCGGCGAAGAGAAATATTTAATACATGAATTGCGAGTTTTTAACTACTCGATGGGATGCCTCGATGGCCATGTGTCAACTTGAACTAATCTTACTGAACTGATAAAACACTACATAATGTGTGAACGGGAATATTACCCCTATTTTATTTAGGTGTGAATATTTAACAGGGTCAGACGCCACTCAGTCGGGTGTCGCGTTCAAATTTGATAAGGTGACTGTTCTAGTTATTCTACACTAAGAAAAGTCAAAGAATTACATTTTTATTTTATATTTTAAAACAATATGTTCATTTCTGGAACAATGTTCTTTAGAGTTTTTTCGAACGAAAAGTCAATATTTTAAGGCCCGGCGCAAATTGATCACAGCCCACGCACATCCCACGCGTGGGTTATTTTGTAAAACGTGGTTTTAGACGGAGCGACGCATATTAAACCCAAACCACGGCCAGGCTACTGCCAGACTTGGTTGGCGTGGATAGAGTTGTGCTAGCAACACAGTTTCGTGGGTCGTGGGTCTCTACCTAACCTTAGTTATTTTGTTTTGTGTGACCAATTTTTTGTTATTCAGTGAAAATGGAAAAGTTTATTGAAATTGTTCGAAGCTTTAGTGTCTTGTATGATACTAGTAATGAAGATTACATGAGAACAAAACTAATATTTTCTTTATTTGTGCTAAGCGACTCGGATGTAAGTCGCCGTTATAATTATTAAAAAAAAATAATTTAAATTATTTTTTTATTAAATCAAATGAGAAATATAACAAATCGAGAAGGAAAAAAACAAATTTTCATTTCCTAGCTAAATGTTTATGAAGATGAAAACTTCAAAATAAAATTTGATGGTACTTTTTCGTGATGCTCATTTTGTAATGGCTTCTATACACTGAAATTAAATTAAAAAAGAACATGAAGAAAGTAGAAAAATAATAGTTTTTTGTTGAAGGATTTCAATTTTTTACTCTTAGCATTTGTGAAAGTTTTCAAGATATTTATATTTTCAGATTAGAAATTGTTAGTGGGATATTAGGTAAAAATTAAAAGGTCTTTAGAAAATAAAATCTTTATTTAAACTAATATACTGAAGACGGTCTATCTTTTCGTTGAATGATATTTGCGAAAACAATCTCCTATGCATAGTCCAGCTTTTTCGGCACAATCAGCACACTCGTAAATTGTGTTTTTCCTAATTTTATGGATAGAACATATTATACACAAATATTTGACATGGGCGTTTAGGGTGTCCCGTCTTTGCATAAAAAAATTTCTTTTTGAGCTACACTATCGCAAGACGTATCCAAATTTGCGTAATTTTCCAGAGATTATAAAAAAAGTAAAATAAATACGATAGCACGTCACCTTCAGGGCTCTACTAGACTTTAAAGTTTTGTAAATTTTACGTTTGTACAGACCTAAATCATATACTTCAAATAATACACAAATTAAATTTAAAAGATATTTTATTATTAAAATTAATGAAAAAGGTTCAAAACAACTTAACAAACAAAATAGATCCTATATTTGATGACAAAAACTTAAAATTTGAACTTATTTTTGTGTCCAAAATTTGGCATTTCTGCCCGAGACTGCAACCTGGTTCTGATAAAGCTATCTCTAGAAGTAGCATCAGTTACGTTCTGCGAGGCTTCTGTAATCAGTTTAACACATCTTTCCACAGATTGTGTGTGGCAGGGAAAGTCAAAAATATCCAAGCTTTTATCTTTTACCATGATGTGAAGGTCCTCAGTAGAAATATGCCGAAGAACCGGCGGTGTTGTAACCTGACATTCGTGCCACATAATAATATCGGTGTAATCTTTAGCAGAGAAGTTAATTTTTGGTGTTTTAAATATTCTGCGTTTATCGTTACTTTCAGTGTCTCTAGCTTTTTTTATTCTTCGCCATGCCAGCTCCCTAATGTGATCTCTATCATCAAACAACATACTCACAAGTAAGTTTTCTGGGTGGGCAAAAAAGGCATTTCTTTCGATAACGGTATCCACAACAGATCTTAGATTTTCGGGTAGAAATCGAGAGTACATAATTAGTTGAAAAATATGCTTTGCTCCATCCTTAAAAGACGATTTTTGCTTAATACTGAACCACATCGGAGCATATACTTTAACAACATAGTTTACAAGCAATTGTAAATTTTCTGATGGATTAAGCGTACTTACATAAAGTCTGAGTAGACGATTAGCAGTAGTAAGCCATCTGGAGTGCGCCATTTTTCCAGGTTGACGGTTTGCCAATTCAGGAGTACAGAAACCGGTTAATACTGCTTGACATATTTCATATAGATATTTTTGATCTGTACTTAATTCATTGACTACATTTTTTGGCAAGTCAGGCAAATTACCATTCATACCAGAAAAAGTCACGGTGGGGCTGTTTTCATAAGCAACTAACTGTTTTCCAATAGGTCCGGAGTATTCTCTAGGACCCGAAGTAGAACCATCTATGGTCAGGAACAAGTGACGAAACGGTAACTCATTGGCATGAAGCAAACAAACGCACCATTGTAACGGTCTCTCCAAATACTCCTCTAAATATTGAATCACGCCACCCTTCCAGCCAGTATTAGTTGCAGTTCCATCACATCCAACGCAAATTACAGCATCTAAATTCAAACTTTGACCCTCAAAAAAAGTTGTGATCGAAGTAAAAATTCCATTTGCAGTGCCACGACTAGGCGTTGTATGTCCCAAAAAAATTGATCCGGGTTCTGATAACAATGAGATGTGTTCTTCCAAAATCTCTTTGCGATGGTAACGATTCCCTATTTTCTCATTTATCAGGGTCTTGTCCTTTCGTCCATCAAAGTAAATGCTATTTACAACAATACCTGCAACATCTTTTGAAGCATCTCTTCGGGCTTTACATACAGCTCTGTGGATTTTGTTTTTATCAATAACCAGTGTCAGATCTTCGGTAGAAACCAAACCCACATCAACCAAAACGGCAGAAGCAACAGCAGCAACAGATCGCATCGATAAACCGTATCTATCACTGACTTTAGCAACTGTTGGCAACGGCAACGTATTTCTATTAAACGTGGAAGTCAACGGTGTCTCTGTTGAGAAAGAGTGAGGCACTGCTTCTTCATCACAATTTTCTGATATAGAATCGGTCGTTTGAGTAACACACAACTTTTTTGTTGCCCTCATTGATTCTTCCATTTTTCTCTGCTGTCGTTTTATGAACCTGGCAGTTTCTTTCTTATCAACACCGCCTATAACCATTTTCCTGTCATTTCTTTGATCCAACAGAAAGTCTCTATCATTGATGGGAACTTTTTTATGTTTTAAACAGGAACAAGATTGAATAGAAATACATTTACAAGCAGCAACGTCGAAAAGATTTTCAGCTGACTCTACAAAATACTTCACTTTGTTTTCAAAACTGTTATTTCGTTTGATTTTGGGGTGTCGTTTCAAACTGAGGTACTTTTCGAAATAATATTTTAGTAACTGAATAATCCGTTCCTTAGTTACGATTGGAATCGAAGCTTTTGTCCAAATATTAATAACTTCTTCAGAAACAATGGCATATATTTCTGAATTGGATGGATCCTTTCCATTATACTTTAATTTTAGATCGTTCTTCACAAATAAAATATATTTCATAACATCTCTTATAGTTGGTAGCTGTCGATCGTCAAGTTCTTTGTAAGGTCCCATAATAGAACAAGTAGTCTCACTACGCCTAGAACTCATGATTTAAAACTCACAAAATCAGCTTTTGACACTAGAACAAACGCAACTGTAATGATGTTGAACGTCGAACGACGTGTCGACCACACCCCGAGCCACCTTCTCCTTCTACTTGTCTTTCTCCTACCATCAAAGCAGATCTGACGTAATCAAAGTTCACAGAATTCTCTAACTAAACTTTAACGTAACGTATAATACGACGCAGTATTATACATTATATACAATAGTACAGTACAATCTCAATTTATTTTAGTTCAGGAGCCGAAAAAATATTATCACAAAAATGACAATTTTTCCAAATTTTGAATATCTGTAGAACCCTTAAGATATATTTTTATTTTATTTTTAAAAATACTGTGATAATCTATTGGCAATTACATAAATTTTAAGAGGTCTTGCATTAAATAATGTTTTATATTTAGTTCAGGATGCGAAATTAAGTATAGTGAAATATTACCATAAAAATGACAATTTTTCAAAACTTTAAAGTTTGGTAGAACCCTAAAGATATATTGTTATAATTTTTTTAAAATTATTGTGATAATTTACGAGCAATTACCCCAATTTCAAGAGGTCTTGTATTAAACAAAAACAAAAAGCGATTTTTCGGGACACCCTAATGGGCGTGGGCTGTGTTCAATTTGCGCTGGGCCTTAGTGACTAAAAATTCACAAATTACACGTCAAAAGCATGTTTTTAAATGGATTTTCACGAATAATTAACAAAATTTAGATTTTATTGGGAAAACTGTTTGGATATAAAATAAAACTTATAAAACAAAGAGATTCGTTTTTTATTATATTTTATATAAACGGCCTAACAGCCCGAACAAACAGTTTAACAAGTTATGGCTGTTCGAAAGTAGACTTTTATTCGTCGAATACAAAAATTCAAACATATGATGTTGAATAACCAGATAACGGTAAGTTTTTCATGGAACATTTCATAAAAACATTTTTGTTTTAAAATGCAAAATTCTAGCGAATACCATATTTTTTTCATAAACTTTTTCCACCCCCCAAGTTGGGGTGGTAAACACCCCTAGAGGAAAAGCACATATTGCCATAGGGTAGATTTTGATCTCTTTGAGCTAGTTTCTACTGTCAAAATTTCAAGCAAATCTATGCATGTAAAGGATTCTGAGCAGAAAACCGTCATATCCTGGAATATTAACACGTTGTAAATTGCCGGCGCTGATTTAACCATCCCCTTAAATCCCATATTCCGACGGCTTGAATACCATTTACATATAATTGTTCCACTATAGAACTATATCCCCTTATAGACGTCTTTTGCTAACTGCTGCATTGTCATTCTAATTATTGTGTGGTGATCAAATAACAAGCCGAAAAATTCATATACTTTCTAGATATATTATACTTTCCTACTATTCCCTACCCAACCTAAAATAATATATCTTAACTCAAATAAAATTTATTTTCATTGCAGGTATAACTCAGGCGGTAAATGTTTCTCGCAAGTTCACACCAAACACCTGACCGTAACAATAGATGCTTTTACAATCCACAATTCTTTGTGGCAAGGCAAAAAAGTAAACCTTCCAAATAAAAAAGACATGGCTTTAGTTATTTAAGTGAAAACTCTAAAACTTTGTTAACTAATCATCTAATTTATTAATTACTAGGTTTGTTAACGTTTTCTGAAAACGTTGTTTTATTTTTTTGTAAGCAATGTCGAACAAATCATGCAGGTATGTTTAAAATATACTGAGTAATTCGAAAATCAAGAGTATTGAGCGACATTAGTGCCTACATTATTAATAGATTTTTATGTTTATTAAATTTGTACCATACACTCTTTATTAATGATTGTATTCGTTTAAAACATAGTTTATTCTCTTTATAATTATACAGACATTTTTTATTAAGATCGAGGTTTTTCTCTTAATTCCACAAGTTATGTTTTTATAAGATATTATGTTAAATTAATTTACTAGCTAAATGATTATAGATAATTATTTTGGTTATTATAAATTCCTCAAATGACGAAAATTACCAATCTAAAATAAACGTTTTAAACTCTGAAATTTCACATTTAATATATTTGTTTTTATAAATGGAGTTACAGTCATAAATGGAGTTGAAGTTACTCTAGTATTAGCCAAACTGTGTTTGGTAATACCTCAAATTGTTTATGCAAAGTAAGGTTTTGTTCAAAATATTTCTTTAGAAAAATCTGTCATCCACATCTCGTTTAACTGCTATACTAATTGTTCCAAGTTTACAACCAATAGACGCTTCATATCGACGGTCTGGTTCCAAAGTTGATAACTACAAAATTGGTAGTTGCTAACTACAATACTGTTGTTTTTGAAAGCATGAAATTTAATGTTCAACCCAGTCCATCAAACCAGATTTTTCAAATAAAAAAAATGTTTCTTCACAAACAGTAGGTAATAATACTGGTGGACAGTTAGAAGCAGTAACTAAATACTGTCTTAGCAGTTACAACTAGAAGTAACTTTTTCATTTCGAATACTCTTTATCTTACGTCAGTTAATCACAGTTTGCCCTTCAGCTTTGTTAGATTAAGCATTATAATTTTTCCAATAAGTTTCCAATCAATAAACATAATTTTGGGTGTTGTAAAAACTTCGTATTTTGCTATAGGTTACCGATTTTTGCGACAAGTATACAGGATGTATTTGCCACAATCTTAATTCTGTCATATATTCAGCGACATTCAGTTTGACTTGAGAGATAAGAAATTTTAAGTAAAAGACTTAAATTAATAGGGCTGAACAGCATAAAGAAACATGGCGTCAAAAAATTGTTTTGTGTTTTCACCATCCCATGCGTCAGTAAATAGTCTTTTATGTGTTTTGTAGAAGACCTTAATCTGGTGAAACCAACACCGTAATATGAAAGTATTTTATAACATAAAACCGTCTGTAGGTCCAATACTACAGTCGTTTGACATAACAACGTTTTTATCGGGGTTTTTTTACCTCTTGCTCTATTATTTAATTGTATGTGTTGACCATAGTTCTGCTCCAAGGTCGGCTTGTCTGCAATATCCGCTCATATGATGTCACATCCTGATCTTTCTTTGATATATGAAAGGATAAATTAAAATGATTATTCCTTGTCGGAGCCTAATTATTTTACTATAAATCTTTTAATGAAGGATATAATTTCAAAACTATTCTTTAAAATAAAATATTCAATAAATATTCAATTTTGAATATATATACAATCATTTTTAGTATTTTCGACAATAACAAGAGATGTCATCGTGAGAAACTTTTTGATGTGGCTTCTAAAAATCTTTGTAATTCGTTTAATATTGTTGATGAAAAATATCTTATATTTTCCTCATGTTCTAATGCTTAGAGAATTTAAGATTTTGGTTCTGCATGCATTTGTACGAAAATTTTCAATAACGAAATAAAGGTCCTTGATCGTCTTGAATTTTTCGCCATTACGATTATTCTTTTGCATTTTTCGATTTTTATTAAACGGTGTATGAGATGGCCTGTTCCCAGTTTGATGTAAGATATGAAAATATGCAGTCGATATTTCTGATCTATTTGTGAATTACCTTTGATGTAAAATAGCACTTCCAAAGGAGGCTATGTATTGTTAGTTACAAATGGCAACTATATATTAAGTATAGATACGTGCTATATGTAACTAACAGTATGCTCTTGCGCATATCATATATGATGGGCATAAAATATCATAGCTATCAATGCTAAATATAGAAAGAATTTTGTTTTGTAGATTCTTTTGAGTTGCAATAAAATGTGGTAGTAAAAACACCGGGATTAAAATTAATACAATTAGAAACTTTAGTTCTGAAATTGAATTTTCATATCTCATGAACTCATTATCCTGGCTTCTTTTTTTATCGAAATGTCATATCAGCTAATATATTTCTGTAACTAGTAGATAAGTAACATATTTTTGTAGCAAGTTTTTACAACTTTATTATTGTCACTTCTCGCACCCACGTGTTACCGTTTCTTGTCGGTCTAGTGTCCTTAGTGGGCTCTACTTTCCATTTCCATTGTGAATGTTTGAGGTCAATGTTTTTGTTGGATTTCCTTGTTTTTTCTTTGTGCTGGTTATAGAATTCTAAACTTTTATTAATAATATTCTTTCTTTCTTCATTCTTCGTAGCTACTCGTAGCATTTTCTAGCTATATTATCCATTATCCTGTTTTGGTGAAATTCAGCTTTTATTTTTTTATATACTTCTTTAGTTCTTGACTGGGTTAAGGAATGAACCTCTTGGTAGCATTTCCAAATATCGAGGCGCTTCGGCAATATTAAAATTATTTAAGGGTACATCCATCCATCCTATAGCTCTACAGCCCAATTCAAGCCCCGGGCCCTCTCAGCAAAACTCTCAGTTCTGGCGTCATCATCCACATCATCCTCTCATCATCGCTTTCTCGGTCTTACAATAGTTATCTTCCCCTACATTCTTGCATTCAACAGTTTTTTGTAAGCCTATTTTTTCCAATCGTAAATACATGGTCTGTCCATTAAAGACGTTGTAGGCGGACATAAAGTCACTGAGATAAAGATGGTTGTTTATATATTATATATTTCATAATTATGTCTGATTCGCCACCTGTTCTTATTTATAGAGCCTAGAATTTGTCTACGTACCTTTCTTTAAAATATGTCTATGCGGTTTACATATTTTTGTGTCAACACCCAAGTTTCACATCCATAGCTTACTATCGGTCGGATTATGGTCTTTTAAATTCGAATTTAAAAAAAAATCGTCTGGCTAAGTGGTCTTTACCAAATCCATCTAATTAAATAAAAAAAATTCTTATTTATTTTACTTTACTCAGCATATTTTAAATTTATCTTATCTGCTCTTACTCAAGCATGTATCCAGTGTCTTGACAAATCTTCGTTTTCTAGAAATCTGAAGTACTTTACAGCAGTACCTTTAGTCGTTATGTTTGTACTTTTACAAGTAGCCACAGTAAGAAATTCTTCAAACAATCCTGAATTTCAAATTATTCCTATGGTTAAATTATAGCGCATAAAGGAACCCTATATTCAAACGGTCTAACCATTTTTAGTTTCCGAGTGACGTAAAAGCACGTCTCGGTACGAACTTAAGAATAATCGGCATACCGTTATTTTTGTACACCGGATATAGATACCGATGTTTCTTTACAATATGACGCTAATTTAAAAGTTATCACAGTTGACCACATTTGGAACTCCATTTTAGATTATTTTGCGATTTACTGTATAATTGCGATAGCTCAAAAAGAAAAAAAAATGTATTGGCCCCTTCTGGAACCAGGTCATCGATATGAATGGAAGTTGTTTCTAAATTATAAAGTATGCTACCAAAATTCGCTATACGTCTTGTAAATTAGTTCCACCTTTAAGAAATTTTTAATAATAGTCAATCAAGTATTATTATATGAGTATGTGGGCTTGCAGGGTCCGTCAGTCAATTATTTACCATACCCAGATATGATCGTGAACTTTTCAAGGTCGTCCTCCCGTTCTTTTCTCGGGCGGAATCTATTTTAATATTTTTCGGGATCATCTGTCTTTTGGTATTTGTTTACGTGTCCGAACCATGTCAACTGTCTTTTCAATATCCTCACCTATATTACGATCTGCTTCATTTCATCTCGTATTTGCTCGTTTATCCATCTCATCGTAAATAATCCATCTCAGTCGTTGTAGGTTTGTTTTTATTAGCATGGCTAATATCCCAAACCTCCGAACCGTATAGTGTAACGGTTTGTAAAATACTTGTATAGATATGTTTTTTTGTTTCTTTTTTCATTGACTTTCGTCAGAGAAAATAGTTACCTTTCCCTTATTTATTCTCGCTCTGATTTTATCTTCACTATTCCCTTATTTAAAATTATCCCCAAATAACTTGCAGGTCGAATATATTATTCTTTTAATTTGTTTATATCTAATTGTTCTGACACACAATAGTGAGAACTTCTTGAAATGAAATTAAAAATCATTAATATTTTTTTGTGCTTGTACCTAGTTCGTTCCTCCATCATGGGTTTAAAACATGTAAATGTAAATTTTTTAAGCACTTTGTTGTGTTTTTGTATTCGTTTACATGTTTCTGTTCTTCATTGATCGATTTCTTATTTGTTGTTCTCATCGTGCTGATTATGGGTATTGAAAGTTTACGTGTTTGTGTACTCGGCAGACAGGCAAAGAAAAAATCCATTATTTTATGATAAATCAAGAAATTAATAGGGACATAAAAATAAATTCAAATAAGGTTTAAGTAAAAAATTCAGAAAATCTTACACACTTTTGAATATTTTTTACCTCTCTAGACGAGGTATGATTATGATGTATTAATTACATGGTTTTACTGTTGCACAATGCTGTTCATTTTTGAAATATTTATAATCTATTATACATTTTTAAATTATGTTGTTTTGTATAAAGTATTATACCGATATTATAACGCCGTGAATATTTATTATAACACTTTTTACTTGGAAAGTCATTTTATTGTAATTTCCTTTTGTTTTGTATTATGTGCCTTTTGTATTTATAATTAGGTATTTTGTCGTATTGTTTACATAAAATATTTTTTGTATGTAAAGAGAAAAGTTTTTTTATTTGTGCCAATAAAGATTAATTAAAAAAGAATCGCAAAAAAGGATAAGTGCACTAATCTGTCCATTGAAAAACAATAAAAAATGTCTCACTAGTGTAATTCCAGTTGTACTAAGATACTAGATTTGGGAAATGCTGTACTTTTTCAGCTAAATCCGAATGTTCTATTCGATTTTCAGCTTGCCATTTGTAACAAAGAATAGTTATTTTTAAAAAGAAAATAGTAAATAACGCCGCTGAAAATCGTATTCGACATATATTTATTAAAGAAATTCAGCTTAAAATTGTAATATGTTTATTTGTTATGGTGTACTAGCCTTGAGACGCATAGGTTAGTTAAAATTGGAATTGTATATTGCAAGTTGATGCATTAATTTAATATAAAACAGTCGGGTATCAGTCAAGATCTGTACTGTGAGCTTTTTTATACCTCTTTCGGTACAGTTTACACTAATATCATTAATACTAAATAAGTAACATGTAATGATTATACATTGTGCCTCACAAATTATGTTAAAAATAGATGTTAAAAAATTAATAATTAAATAATAATATACAATAGGGATAATAAAAATCACCGCATATTCACGCAATTACCACAGAAAATTATCTAAACTACACTTCTGGGAAGATGGCAACAACTCTTATTTGGTATGTCAAGTACTGATTTCTTTTCGGTTTATAATAAATAACTCCCTGAAAAGTTCTGCTTTAATATATTTGAGAATTTGAGAGAAGTATTTAAAATGGACAATTTGTTTCATTTTATTGAAACTTATAGATATTGTGAATGGCCACTTTGGACCCTTTGAATTTACTGCATTGATAAATATTATATTTGTGTGATAAACAACCAGTGATATTTGCCACAGTTCTTAATTTTCTTTTGGTGGGTATGTCTATAGTGTTTTTTGTTTGATGGTGTAGCAAGCCCCGATAGTATATTTCTTCTTCTTGGAGTGCCGTCTCCATACGGAGGTTGGCAGTCATAATGACTTTATGTCTGACAACAGACATAAAGACTGTTGTACTCTTCTAGGTATGTTCGGAAATAGTAATCATTTGTACTGTTAATTTAATACTTGCCAGTCTTCTCTTAAAGCCTCATAAAGTTCTGTAAGTGTCCTTGGGTGGATTTACGAATATTAGGTTGTAATTGAAAACGATCCCAGACTTGTTCGATCGGATTACAATCTGACGAAGAAGCAAGCAATTCTAGACTCATCTATGAACGGTCTGTCCAAATTGTGCTGCATAATTTGGCTTTTTAGATTTGTATACAAAAGTATACAATTTTTAACTTGGTTGACAAAGTGTTATTTTAAACAAACTTTATTATTTCACAAATATCCGATTAAGACCTTATTTCTGCTTATCCTACAAAAAAAAAGTATCGGGCAGGAAGGAAAGATCATAATTTGGCAAACCAAAGATAGAGAAATAATAAAAATATCAGCTTCAAAAGAAACGAAGTGTATTTGTCTTTTCGTGGCATTCGTGTGAACAGATTCAATTTTTCATCGTTTGTTTGAATTTTCCAATTTTTGATCACAGTTTGGACGTTGGATTTTTTTATAAGATATTATGTAATTATAATCAAATAAGAAAATGTTTGTGTCGTTGGAGAATTAGGGCTGTGGAGTGCCGCAAAATAGGGTTAGTTATTACTCCTTATCAGGTTATTTCTCATTTTCCTTAGTAGTTTTTCAAACAATATGTGGTAATAATGAAGATATAGGTACATATTTGAAGACTGATTCAGTTAAAAATTCCGCGAGATTAGTGATTAGGCCAGAGGAAGCTTTGTATGTCAGTTTGTATTATTTTGTAAACTTTATTTTATTATTTTATTGGTGTGAATAGATTTAATTTATGATATTTAACTTTTAAATGTAGTAAATAAATAAATACATTATAAATATAATCGGTTAGATTATATACCATGTATTTAAAGTATTTTGACTACCATTTCCGTATAGAATGACGTTCTGAGATTAAAATTATGGCAACTTTATTGATTTTAGGAATAAAATAATGTATGGACTTTGTTTCTCGTAGACTAGATAATTTTCAGCTACTGTTACTATTGACCTGCAGTAATTTTTTTTATGAGTGTGTGTGTATTTTCAGGCTTAGAGCTGTTGTGGTTTAATTTGTTAAAAAATCATTTTAAGTAAATTAGTCAACCTTGTCAGAGTTTCGTCTCTCTGCCTAAGCTTATATATAGCCTATAGCTTATTGTATTAAGACAAAAAAGTATTTAGGACTTTTGTTATTGCTTTCTTGACTCCTGCAACGATAATGAACTGATCTTTATAATGATTTAGTTTTATTCTTTATATTTGAGTGATAATAGATAGGCGAAAAACATGTTTGTGATTGAACTTGTATATTTAGAAATATTTGTACATATCTTTGGAACATATTGAATTTTGTTATTGCTAGCCTGGAAAGATTAAAATATAGATAAGTCTATTGGATACGTTATTTTAAGCTTGAATATGGATTATAGATAAAACAATATTTGAATTTGAATAATTTGTTTATAGATAGATCAAACAAGTCTCTTTAAAAATTCAATATATGTTTATACATTTTACATTAATCTTTTTATTTCGGGTCAGTTTTCATAAGGTGGCTCTCATGTAGAGGCCGTAAACGCCCGTATCTCGTTGCGGGAGCATAATACCGCTAACGAGAAAACTTGTCAAACTCATCTCCCGGTGTAGTGGTAAAAATATTTGAGGGCGTTTTCCCGCAAGTAGCTTTTGTGGAAATTGTGATGCGATAGTTTGTGTATATCGAAAATGATTTGTTTGTTGATTGAAAAGATTAGAAAGCATTAGAATGTTTTTTTATTGAAATGTAAATACAAAATAAATGTTGCTTTCTAGCGATACATTATAATATAAATCAAGTAACTGATGTTTATTTAGTTTCAAGATTGATATTGTATACATGACTTCAATATTTTTTACAGTAAAATATCGTTTAAAACAACCCGTACACACAATGTCATAGAATGAAGTTTCCTTCCGAATTTTGTTTTTGCACACTACACATCCTCTAGTTACTTTCTATTCTCCGCGTTTTTTATTATTTGAGAAATAAAATGTTTGGCAACCAACTGTAAAGAAGAATCACATGTCACCGTTTCTAAACGTTTGTTTTTTGTTTAGACCAGAGAGAAACAATCTTTCTCCTGCTGTGATCCACAATGTAGCTTCTTAAATTTTGAAAAAAAAAAAATTAAACTGTTTGTCCTTTGCCTACTTAATGTTTTGTAAATGTATTATTTAATGTTTATAACATTCACAGAAGTGCTGAATAGCCTACACTTTTGACGAAATGCCTTTGAAGATGCTATGAGAACGAAAGTACTTGGGCAAGATTTAATAAAAAACTGTGCTCGATATCTGCCTTTGATTTGATTAAAGTACATTTAGATTTCTCTTAAACCTAATATATTCATTTTTAGTTTTTTGTCGTTTGCTGTTCACTCAACAAACATTCATAATAATGCAAATATTATTTTTCTCTAAATTTGCCTATAAGAACGATAATATTTTCACTCACATTAGTAATTTGAATACACCAGTCACAAAATGTCTATTTTATAATTTTTGAAATTTCTAATTCAATCTTCATTCTTCTCCACATTCAAAACTATATAAATATATAATTTCTTAGAATCATTAACAACTTGAATTATATTAAATACATAATTATAAAGGCATTTAGGACTAATTGTTTATTATTTCTTTTATTTGATATGTTAACTAAAGTTACATTTAACAAAGTTAAATTTAAAAATATTTTGAGAAAATGAGAAAAGGCAGCAAATATTTGATTTCACGCAAACAAATCCTATGTATCTCTTGATACGTATTTCGAAATCTATCACGAAACTATCTTACGATTTTTAAAAATATTAATTAAAAATTATTATAATTTCTTAGTATCAGTTAGTTCAAAATTTATTTTTTGTTTTACAATTTTAAATGACGGTAAACTTCTATATCATTTTACTTAACTATAATTAATTTTTAATAATCTACGGAATTTGATTACCTTAAATAATATTCTAATCGGATATTCTAAACAATCGATAAAATTTTATTGACAGAGAAGTTACTTATTTACTGTTTCTTTTAAAAAATTGTTTTTGCCGATCGTCTTGACTGATATTACAATATAATTTCAATTGAACACGGAATTTGTGATCCTAAACTATTTCTTGAGCCTTAATTTTTTAATCTAATAATATATGATTGTATAACATTTTTTTATTTAATACAGCATTACAATAACTTTCATGTCTGTAAATATTATGTTTTTATAATATATAAATATTTATTAATTATACACTTGTACGATTAAAAAACATTCGAAACATTAAATAAAAATTTATAACCCAATTTGTGTTTTTTGTTTATTTTCTTTAGATAGTATATTTTACAAGAAACCGGAACACCTGTTTCGTAAGCTTATTTAGAAAAGGCCTTCGACAGAATACAGCCCAGATACAACAGTGTTACTGAATATCATAAAATTAATTAAGAATATATAAGTAAAAAAGAAAAGAAAGAGTACAATCACAGACAGAAACAACAGAACCTATTGAAATAGCTGGGAACTCATAAGGTCCTCGAATAGTGGGTGGATACCAAATGAGAAACAAGCAAATATGCAATACCGATGATGCACTTCTAATAAAAGTGGGCAATGAAATGAATCTTTAAATTAAGTCATATTAGTTCACTAATGAGACTAAGGAAGTCAATATAAAATATCGTTACAAAAAGTCTATAAGCATCAAAAGAACCAATAAAATTCAAATTTTAAGATTGAAAACAGATGGGAACACACGTTATGAAATTTAAGTAACTTGTAATCAAGTTATCATGTGACAACAATAGTAAGGAAAGAAATGACAAAAGTAAGTAGAACGAGATGTCTCAACGACAATATGGAGAAACAAAAAGGCTCATATACATATCTGTAATCCGGCCTTTCATGACTTACATTGTAGAAACAAGACCTGAAACTAAAACAACACGAAGATAAAACAAACAACTAATATTTTCATTCTGAGAAGAATGAGAAAAAACAAGGAATAATGAAATTAGAAATATGTTAAGAATAGACAACATAAGTGGTTAAAAGATAAACAAAATTAATGGAATAGACCCACTAATAGAATGACAGAAAGTAGGATAGTCTCATACGAGTCACCGATAGGGGAGACGAAGCACTGGACATCCTAGAAAAATATGAAATAATATAGATAAAGAATAATATTCCAGCAGTAATGCGACAGGTCGCTGGTCATATGCTAGGACTTCTACGAATATGAAGTTTTACATCTGATTATGTAGAGAAAGACCCAAGGAAAACGTGATCCTGGTAAAAAAAGAATATCATGACAGAAAAATTATTATTTATAGCTGCTATCAATAAAATCGCGATAGCGAATATGGTAGCCAACGATCGATAACGGTCATGGAACTAGAAGAAGTAAAGTATCAAAGGACGCCAAACATGATGGAAGTTAGTCCACCTCCTAGGGGGTAACTGAAATCATCATAGCAGTCCCAATTCTTCATTGCAGGTTAGTTTATTTTTTCAGATCGTTAGATTAGACGAAGAGGTCCCATTGAATGGCCTGCCAGATCACCTGATTTAACTGCACTTGATTTTTTCTCGTGGGATTAATTTTATAAAACTCAAAAATTTAAATGAATTACGTCTAGTGAGTAAAGTGAGAATGATTGATGTAGCTGCATCAAATATCTGCAGCATACTTAAAAAAATCTCATTGAATCTGTTTACCATAGATTAGCTGTTTCAAAACCTCGTGGACCTCGTAAATGCGCATGTCCGAAAAATAAATGGATCTTAAAAACATGCACCATTTTAATTTCATAGCAAAGATGGCAAAGATGTAATAAAAATTTACGACTTCCCGTCTTCACTGCCGATAAGAATTGCTGTGTAAAAATGTAAAATATTTACATTGCACTAATTTGGCTTGTAAATAAACCTTTTAAGGACTGAAAAAAATCTAGAGGACAAATAAATAAATAACTAATTAATGTATGATAGAAAAATAATAAGGTTTTGGTTTTAAATTCAGCAAAATATGTTTATACGAGACAAAAAACCTCGAATTCCTTGGGGAAAATATTCGCATAAGATTTTTTGCATAATCAGTTTCATAAAAGACCGCAGAATATTGTTCAAGAGGTCGCCCATACAAAAAGTGGTCCTAGTTTATTAAAGTTTTGTATAAATCCATTTTTCGGTGGGATAATTTTTTTTTGTGTGTGTTTTGGCTTGGACAATTGTCATTCAGCCAGTCTCAATCAAGATAAGTTTATTAATGTAGTGTGTGTGTTTGTGTGTGTAGAGTAATTGTCTTGATACTTAGCAAAGTCGACGTCATTGTCTTTGCTAAGAGACGCTAATTGTATCCGAACGTCTGCGGTCCCTCCGGTGTGTACCGATCACACAAGGATAGAAATTATTTTCATTTATTAATTTTTGTAATAAACGAAAATTTCCACCCAGGTGGGATTCGAACTCACGACCTTTAGGTTTAAAGGCAGGCGCTCTTACCACTGCGCCACAGAGGGGGTTAACTAGGTGGGATAAGGCCCTCAAACAACTAAAAACAATGTTTTAAAATCACATAAGCCCAAACTAAAGTATCAGAAACTGATAGAATTTTTGGTGAACTCAAAAATAATTGTGTGTTTTTAAGCCACTTTCGTTTTTTTTTCAGTTTTAGATTGTTTATAAATTATAAAATAAAAATATAAAAAGCTATTTCACTAACGCAAAAACTAGTTCGTCTCTGTCTCGCTACGATAATGCACTGAAGAGAACTGCATGTTTTTAGAAATGCCTGATTTCGTTGTTTCGTTCGTAGATCGACGTCACTAAATGATTACGTCAGGTTCAGCACATTATGAATTATCTTTACCAAAAAGTAAACGATGTCCAATTTGAGCATTTACAACAAGCACCCCGATAAATAAGAGAAAAGGGGACTCATTAAAAACAGACACCGCGAAGGGAATACTACTACTGCGTTTACTAACGGTGTTTAAGAAGTTTGCAGATATCGTTAATCCATTAACGCGATTGGAGACTGCTATATTACCTTTAAAACCTTGAATAAGCATTTAATCACAGCACCAATATTAGGATATCCACTGCGAGGGATATGGGGTGTAGTTGTGTTAGAGAGGTAGCACCTTTTATCGGAACGACCACATCAAGCGTCATAGATAGTTCTTAATAACTGATCCTCATAAGACAACTAACTCTCACTTATGGCTCCGCGTGCCACACCCCGGACAACTGCGTTGGTCTGCAGGCTAAACTAAGTGAGGGTAGCCAGATATGGCAAAAATTCCACCGATGCGATTGCCGGTATAAGCAATCTCCCGTTTACTGGCCAACAGCTTAGGTTGGAGGAATTAGTAAATGGTAGGGCACCCCTTTGTCCTGGAGTTGGGAAACTGGCTTCAAAGGCGGAAGAACCGTGGAAGCGGTCAACGGCATAGAGATGAGAAAGAAAGATTGGGACGAGGCACCTCATTAAAGATCCAGACTGGATAAGTCCTAATAGAATCAAATGGCTATGCTTGCAGCGAAATTCAATTCCGGAGTAAGCTCCTCAATTGGATCTCCGGGAGGAGCAGTTAAAAGTATAACAAAAAGATTAACATGCAAAGAAGACATCAGAATAGGCACATGGAACGTGAAAACCATGGCATAGGAAGGTAAAATCCATAATGCAATACAAGAAATGGCAAACATAAAATTAAATATTCTGGGAATAAACGAAATGCGTTGGCCAGGTTCAGGAACTTCAAATATCGGGGAACACCGCGTTTACTATTCTGGAACAGATAACGGCAAACATGAATTAGGTGTCCGCATTATATTGACAAAAGAAGTGGCAAAATCTGTTGACAACTTCATCCCAATCTCAGCAAGAGTGATGCTTATACAACTACAAGCAAAACCAATCGACATCAATTTAATTCAAGTATATGCACCTACAACAGAAGGAACAGAAGTAGAAATAGAAGAACTATACCATACATTAATCAAGTCATGACAAGGTAAAAAAAGCAAGATCTAACAATTGTCATGGGTGATTTCAACGCCAAAGTTGGAGCCAGCAAAACATCATCTGCAGTTGGACCATTTGGTCTAGGAAACCGGAATGATCGGGGAGATACATTGGAGATTTTTGCGGAAGCAAATCAATTAGTAATAATGAACACCTGCTTTAAGCTACACCCAAGGAAACTATACACCTGGAAATCTCCACAGGATACTGTGGAAAAGATTGGAAGAAATTAGATCGATTACATGCTAGTAAATAAGAGGTATAGGAACAGCTGTACATCTGTCAAAACATACCCGGGGGCAGACATAAATTCTGATCATGTTGTAGGTAATTTCAAAGTCAGAATGAAGAAGGTTACAAGTAAGTCGATGAAGAAGTATAATTTTAGAAAACTGGAAAATCCCAATGTTCGACTGAAGGTGAGTGGAAACCTCAATACAAGGGTGCTAACATGCATAAATGCAGAAACTATAGAGGAAAGTGTGACCATCATACAAGAAACAGTGAGAGAAATAAAGGAACAACACCTGAAAAAAGACATAGAGAAACGCAAATCGTGGATGACCGATGAAATACTTGAGCTTATGGATCAGAGGAAAAAAACAAAGAAAATCTCCAAGAATATAAGAGAATACATACCATCGTCAGAAGAAAAATAAGAGAAACCAAAGAGAAACAAAAAACAGAACAATGTCAAGAAATAGAAGAGTATCAGAGTCGATATGATAACTTCAATGTTCGAAAACGCAACAGCGGAAAAATAACAGATAATGAAGGCAATCTTGCCATAACTAAAGAAGATAAAAAAAAAGTATGGGAAGAATACTTGGGGAAACTTTTCCATGACCTTAGAACAGTACAAGAACCCACTGTTGAAGAAAATTCAGGTCCCGAAATCCTACCAGAAGAAATAACGGCAGCCATCAGACAAATAAAGGATGGAAAGATACCGGGACTTGATGAAATTCCTGCAGAACTGCTGAAGCTATTAGATACAGAACAAATAAAATTAATAACTGATATATTTAATAAAATATACAAGGCAGGAAAAATACCAGTTGAGTGGCTCAAATCGGAGTTCGTACCATTGCCCAAAAAAAGGAGCAAAAGTTTGTGAAGATTATAGGACAATAAGTCTAATGAGCCATCTGCTGGAGCTGTTTTTAAAGATCATCCACAAAAGAATTTACCGGAAATGCGAGGAACAAATTGCGCCCAATCAGTTTGGATTTGTGAATGCCGTTGATACGAGGGAAGCTTTATTTAGCGTGCAGATCTTGTTTCAGAAATGTAGAGATGTCAGCTGTAATGTTTTTGCATGCCTGATTGACTACAAGAAGGCTTTCGATAGAGTCAGGCATAAACAAATGATGAAAGTGCTGAAGAGGACAGGGATTGATGAAAGAGACTTAAAAATTATAGCTAATCTGTATTGGAATCAATCAGCGGTACTCCGAATAGATGGAAAATATACGATGAGGTCAAAATCTTAAGGGGAGTGAGACAGGGGTGCATAATTTCACCACTGATATTCAATCTGTACTCGGAGCACATTTTTAAAAAGGCCTTAAAAGATATTGATGAAGGCATCTCAATAAATGGAGTCAAGCTCAATAACCTGCGGTATGCAGATGATACAATAATGTTTTCCAATAGCATAGAAGGGCTTCAAAACTTGAAGAATAACATGAACAGAATAACGGAAACAAGTAGAACATATGGACTGGATATGAACACCAGCAAAACCAAGCTAATGATCATCAGCAAGCAAAATATAACTGGAGCAAATCTGTATGTGAACCAAATGAGAATTGAACGTGTCTCACAATACAATTACTTGGAAACTATAAGTCGTGGGAGACAATACCCAAGAGATTAAATGTCGCATCGGAAAGGCCAAAAGTGCATTCTTGACTATGAGCTCTGTGTTCAAAAGCCATGACCTCACCCTGAAAACAAAAATAAGGTACACTTAATTGTTACGTGTACTCAGTACTTCTGTATGGAGTAGAAACGTGGACATTGAAGGCGGAAACTCTATCAAAACTTCAGGCTTTTGAATTATGGTTATACAGAAGAATCCTAAAGATACCATGGACAGACAAAGTCAACAATGAAGAAGTACTGCGGAGGATGAACACAACTGCGGATTTGGTCAACATTGTGAAGAGCCGTAAGCTGGAGTACTTGGGACATAATGAGAAATCAAGGCAGATACGAGCTACTCCAATGCATTTTGCAGGGTAAAATTGAAGGAAAAGTAGCCCCAGGACGAAAAAGAATATCCTGGCTTGCTAACCTGAGAGCATGGTATAGAAAGACCTCAACACAACTTTTTCATATAGCAACCAATAAAATCATAGATACAGATGGAGGTGATTTGGGGATTGGAGGAATGCTATCTAAGATCAAGGAGGCCTTGAATATTTTAGTAGTGCATTAAAAATCTGAACGAAATTATTGCGTAGCAGTAGCATTTACTATTGCTTTTACTATTGCTAGCAATAGTAAAATCAGTAGAAGACCTATCAATATCTATATGGAAGGAAGTTTTTAATCCGAACCTTAAGTGGTTAATGCAATTTAATAAGGTCAGATAGCCAGATGGATTGAAAGGCTCCAAGAATAAGATTTCAAGATTCAGCATTTGGCCGGAGTTAGTCACAGGAACGCTGATTTTCTCTCTAGAATGGACTAATCAACAGAGTGTTCCCACTGCAACAAAACAGAATTCAAAGAAGTAGCAGTGCTAAGAACAACGATGGTCAACGAGGAGTGGACGCTTACTAAGATTAGAGAACGCACAACATAGGACCTGAGGAAGCATGAACACCAACAAAATGGGTGAGTCATTATCGCAATTTATTATAAAAAATTTGGACCTATTAAACGTAGACAAAAACCAACTTGAATATCCAAAATAGTAAGAAAGTAATACACATTACAATATCCCCCAATTTCCTGAGCATTTTTATATCAGACTGGCATGTGTCTGAGGAGGAAAGATGCTTAGACTATAGACACATTAGATACACCTTAGAGAAGAAAGCAGCAAAAGTCATTTATCGGAACCCGCGTTCAACTGGGATATAAGGAAGTTTTACCAGTATCTGTCGAGGGTGAGGAGAACGATAAATGATGCCACGGATCTATAAATGACAGTGAATGATCTAAATGACGCTATTATTTAAGCATTTCAAGAAACCTGCACTCTAACGGAGAGGAGTTCCACCAGGGATACGCCATGGTGAAATAAAAAAATGTCTGTGTTAAGGAAAATGACGAGGAAGCTATTCAACATAGCCAAAGTAACCGGGGAATGAGTAGAATACAGAACCACATGGACGGAATACTATACCTTTATAAGAGTAGCCAAGGGAGACACCTGGAGAAAGCACTAAAGAAAAAAGCGCTCATGCTTGTGCTAGACTTAAAAGGTGCTCTCAAAGGAGAAAACACAACTAATTAATTCCCTCCAAGGGGGAACATACTAACACAGGAAGAGACATGGCTGAAGTGCTCTTCAAAGTGCACCAGTTCAGACCAAGGAAAGAACTTGAGCAATCTATTCCAGGAAATCGGCTATAAACTAGGCGTGAACAAGAAAAGAACTACAGTCTATACATCGCAATATGATGGAATTGTAGAGCGAATAAATAAGGTATTTAACAAGTATTTGTCAAAAAATGGTGTCCAATCACCAGTAATAGTGCGCGGCCAGTACCTTCCGTTCTTCGCAACGGCCTACAGATCCGCTGTTAACAAATCAGCGACTCACACACCAGCAAAAGTCCTATTTGGACGCAAGATGCGACTACCTTGTGATCTAGAGTTTGGATGTCGACCTGGAAAAGATGTAGCTGGTGAAGAGTATATGAACGAATTGCAAAGAAGAATTGACGATATACACGAGTTAGTCCGTTCCTATTTTCAGATCACTAGTGATAGAATGAACCCAAGCTGAACACGGATTTTTTAAGACGGACGACAAAGACTGGCGAATCCGAAGAAGCGATAAAGTACCAAATTGCAACTGTACTTTATTAGGGAGAATATTAGCGATGTCATCTACCGATTAAACAAAGAAGGAGACCACGACGTAGATGAAGAAGAATATGGTAGTAAACCAAGTCTGAGAAGTACCTGACCTCATGTTTAAGAAATTTATGGGGACATACAGAGGTACCAGTAAAGCAAGACATGGTGTTACCACTAAAGAAAAGCAATATCTACTCGTATTTCCAGATGATTACTCACTGGCCCACACCATCACGGCCAGTATTAAAGACACAAAAGAATTGGTATACGTCTTTCAAAGGAAGCTTGTTCTAGTTGCAGAATTTCAATGCGAACTGCCAGCTCCTGGACAAGCTTTGGAACTTCAAAATACAGCACGTTATCTTTTCTATCTGGTAACAAAAGAGACTATCTATGACCAATCCACTTACCAAAATATATGATAAACGTTACTTTAATTCAGGGGGCACGTGCTGGAGTCCAACGTGCAAAAGTTAGCCATACCAAAGCTAAAATGCCGCCAATTGCACTGGAGAGTTGTCTGAAAAGATGGTGTGAAGGAACTTTTTAAAGCCACTGAAGTTCAGGTACTAGTCTGTTGCATGGTTACCGGTACGGACCGAAAACCGGAGTGGGCAATTGTAACAGATTTATTTTGACCCTATGATTGTTAGTATAATTTGGATATAATATTAAGTAAATTTGTACCTGTTATGTGATTTATTTAACATTGTTACATAATAAAGTATATGAAATTTCTAAGTGTAGATAGTGTATAGTTCCTTATAGGTAGTGAAATGTCCTTCTGAGAGTTTTGTTTCATTTTTGCTTTAACTGTCAGCCCAAAGGTTTTGTCTACTTTGCTACCTCATTCGGTTAAGGGTACTGTGCTGTAACCATCTATTTTTGTTCACCATCATGACAAATTTGTTGATAGACTACTGTCAGACCAGAGTTTTTGTGATTATTCTGCCACTATCAGTCCGGATAAATAGTGCTGTCTGTATCCCTTTAAGTCATAAGATCTTGACAAAAACATTCAAATCGCTAAAAGTTTGCTAGGCAAGTTGTTGTGTTAGCGTCCACTTGTTGAAAAATTTGCTAAAAAGGTTATTTAGTATTAGCTATTTTTGTTTCTTATTTTGGGTATAATTGGGGTTCTCTATGTGGTTTTTACTCTAGTTTTAAGTAACCGTGGGGCTATTGTGTGTACATACCTGTGTGTCTCTCGATAGTCCAAAAACAGCCCGCTTCAGTCTGACAGGTACTATAACTTGTTAGGGTGACATCGAGCAATAAGACAAAAGAGGGAATCTAATCCTTATGAAAAGGAGACCAAAAAAGTGGCCTCTGATGGCGGACATATCCGGAAATGCGAATGCGCGAAATTTAAATTTTCCGACACTTATCAACAGTAGCTATATAATATTTTTCAAAATGTGTCTTAGACGAGAAAGTTTTAATTAATTATTAATGATAAGAGTCTAAAATGCGACACAATTGTTAAAAAACTTCAATATAAATAAGATTTCATGTGACATTTGGGATAAACAATAACATAACCCAACTAAATTTGATGTCAAACAAGGAGAGAGACTCTCTTTCCTTGTTTAAAGTGGCCTCTAAAGATCGCACTTCCTGTCTAACAATATGTTTGCCCCCACTACCTTTACATTCCCTCTATTGTCTTTTTGCTCGATGTAGGGTGTTTATATGGAAAGCATAAAATATCCTTGAGAAATCCTCTAAAATATTTCAGCTTGATAAATGCTATAATTTATTAGGAAGTTTGATTCCTTGAGATAATAGTCTCTAAAACATATTAATAGTAATTAGAACAGATTGTATGTAGTTGTGTGATTCATACCTGTTTAGAGTGTTTAGTAGAAATGTATTTAACATTCATTTATCTTGTTTTGCTAAGTAGTAACCTTTTATTTTGGTTATTAACATCTGATGGTTTATAATAAAACTTTTCTTGTAAGGTATTACACAGGACTGAGAATGTCGAGTTTACCCATTCTCATCAGTAGAATTACGATTAAACACTATTTTCTATCACTTTTGTAATTAATTAAAGTCGTTTCATCATTCATAATAAATAATAAAATATGTTTGGTTATCAGTTCTTTTTTCTTCTGTTTTGATTTTTCGTGTATCTCAGGTATTGGGCTATTAGACTGTAGTTCAAGAGACGTCCGCTGTGTCGTTCCACGAGCGGTGTGTTCTGTACGAATGACAACTTAGTTTTGTCGCTCCGATTAGCATGAGGAATTGTTAGAGCATGTGAAAGACACTGTACTCAAGTCTATTTGGTGATTCGATTTATGACGTCATCCGGCCGTTCGGGCTATCACTTCAATGGTCGATGTGTTTTGTAGTTCTATTGTGTCCCAAGGATTTGACAGTTTCCGGAGTCTGTCGTTTGTACTCCTCACTTCTGATTTTGACGTTTAAATGTCTGCATGATTAGCAGGTGTGAGTGACGAATTCTAATTTAATATATGGTAATTTAAAACCATCACAGATTGTGGAGATTAAGAAGTTCGTCTATTATTATTTAAGAAGCCTGTGATAGTTATATTTTTGGAGTTTCGCAAGATTTTTATGGAAATGTGATATTTGTGATGTATCATGCTTTTTAACCTGTTAACGGCCGGTTTCACAAAGTAAAGTTACCTTGCGGTTAAGAGATAACCAGCGGTTACCATAAAATATAGGTTTCACAATATAAGGTCAACAGCTCGGGTTGTGGTTAACCTACAAAATTTTTAACCCAAAGTAAAAGCGGTGGTTTAGAGCTTGACCAGGATATCCTAACCTAATTTCGAATTTCGTTTTGTTGACATTGGCAGAGTGTAGACAGACACATCAATTATTAATTAATCAGATATGGATTTATATGATGTAAATGTTTTTAGCAGTGATAAGGAAGCTGGCAGACCAAGAATCATTAGGCACAGAACAAATCATTTTGAAGAACTAGATCATGAAGGTTTAGATTTTCAAGGAACACAGTTAAAAATATTTTGAAGCAAATTAAATATACAATTTCTAAATTTTTTATTTCATGTATAAGGAAATAAGTAATTATTCCTCTTCTGGCGAAAAGTTTGCCGATCTCTTGAATATTTTTCTTGGTTTATTTTATAATTTTAATTTTAACTTGAAAGAACAAACAACAACTACTTAGAACAAACTGCCACACTAAAACAGAACTTGAAAATGAGAATAATATTCGTATATTGTTTTCGATCTAACGTGACAAATGTGTCATAACTCATCTATACTGGTCAATGTCCATAATATTTACTGACAATATTCCATAAACATCTGATTGTTGTCCATAATTTCCTACCAACATAAGAGAAATAAAACGAAACCTAAGGTTAAGTGACCATAACCGAATCTGTGAATGTGAAACGGCATCTGTCAGTTAAACTAGAGGTAAAGGTTACTTAACTCCTAGGGTTAACCTCTGATTGTGAAACCGGCCGTAAGGGAGTTTTAAACCTGCGGTCACAGCATTTTGGAAGAAGTGTACAGGCTGTTTGACTTATTGGAAGATTATTAAAACGTCGCGACGTTTCGACTGAATCGACGCGTCGATTCATTTTGGAAACGCTCTCAAATTGAGGGCAGTTTTCAGTATCTGGAGATATATTTGTCTGGATCTTTAGTAATTGGGGTTTTATTTTACAATCCAGAACACCAATCCCTGGTTTGGTAAGGATTTGAGACTGTACAGCTTGGATTCGTATGTAGAAGTCTGTAGCAGTTTGTTTTGATTATTCAAAAATGACTTGAGGAACCAAAAAAAAACGGAGGAGACTTGATAAGTTTTTAGTTTTATTTAACTTACTTTTTAACTTACATTTAACTTTTGCGGCTTTGAAATATTGATTAATAAAATTCGTGATGCAATTTTCATTTAAATCTATTAACTAAATAATAATTTTTCACTTTAAAGTTGATTAAACATTTTGTAAATGCCTAGTACAATATTTGTGTATATTTTTTTAAACTTAAAGCAACTATGCTGTAGTATTGTAACTTAATTTACCCATCTGTTGTTCGCCTTGGATCCAACGCCTATAACTTGAGGTACTTCCCTGAAGTAAAGCTTTATTCATCTGCTAAAATGGCAGATTGTCATACATAGGTATATTTTCATTTTTTTACTATTTTTATGTGATTAAATAATTAATAATATTACTAAATAATTTTAAAAAGTCTGGGGGGAAATAGTCCAAAATTTTGTTAAATAGTAAAGGGGATTAAGGTTGTAATTTGTAACTTAACTATAAATTTTAAAATTAATACTGCGGTCTAAATTTTATCCGACGTGTAAACATATGTTTTTAACATTTACTTTTGATATTGAAACCAAGTGTGGTTCTTCGCACATTTTTATAAATAAATGAATGTAAGTTAAGGTTGTCTTTTTATTTCCTACTTTTGTCAGATTTAGGTTAGGGAAAGAAACTTTATGGCTCAGATAAATCTGACTGGCGCCTGACAATTAAATTTTACATTTTTAACATCCCAGATTTGAGATATACTCACTCCCGTCTCCACTTGAGTAAACCGGAGCTACAACGGTTGACATCTGGGACAACCGAAACTTGATATACCTAATTTGAGGTTATATTTTTGGCGCCCAACGTGGGAGGTCGTTAAAAATATTTTATTTTTTTTTGCACAACTTAGAGTAGACGCAGTATTTTTTTTCTAAATTCCTAGTATCTTGAATTGAAGTTAATAGATTATTGATGTTTATAGTGTCATTTAATTCGTTAAAAATTTTTGTTTTTTTTTTTTAGTGGAAAAAGACAACCTTCAGCTCACAGTATTGCACATAATTTTGTGGGGGAAGCTAGTTCGTTTTATTAAAATTGATAAATCAAAAAAATTTTTCCGTTTATTATTTGGACGTTTATTATCGAATCATTTTATACAGGATAGTGAAATATAACTTGTGAGTTAGAGTTTGATTTATATTTGTGAGTTATATTTGTAAGTTATATTGGTGAGTTATAGTTTAGTGATATACTTTTGGTGTCATTTTTGAATTAAGTTTATATATACCGATTGTGACAAGTGTTAGTGAAATTTAACAGGATGGCTCGGAAGATGACTACGAACCGTCTTGACAAAGACGAATTGCAGTATGAGTTGACCATACGAGGTATTAGTATCGGAAATTGTGAGGAAATGAGACACAGGTTGTCTGCGGCACTTCAATTAGAACAAAATGGAGATAGCTTACATTATCCTGAATATCCTTACACTTTTGTAGAAGATGAGGATGCTATAAAGAAGTTGCCGGATACGATAAAATTATTAAATGACTTGACTGGTAATAGGAATTCTGGTGAGGCCAAGAAAATTCAGACTAAACTAGCTTTTATATTGAATAGGCTAGATCGAATGAATCCAACCGATGCTGGGGAACAGCAAAGGAAAGCGGATCTAACAGCTACTACCTTATCAGTTCTTAGTAAATTCAATGCAAAATTGGATAACATTGATGCTTCTACTAGACCAGTACCTGTTTCACTCGTACACTTGCAAGGTCAACTTACAGCTCAATCTTTCAGTCCACCTGAGAGTTCTTCCATGGTTGAGGATTCTGTTTCTCAAGCTGCACTTAAGATGGTGCCACCTTATAAATGGGACATAAAGAAATTTTCTGGAGATGGAAAAGGCATGTCAATTACTGCTTTTCTGGAAAGAATAGAGGAACTACGAGTAGCTCGAAATGTTCCAAAAGCTATGTTGCTGGATTCTGGAGTAGATCTTTTTGCAGATAAGGCGTATCAATTTTATAAGGATTGTAGGACAAGAGTATCTTCTTGGGATGAATTGACGGAGGAGTTTCGTTCAGAATATCTTACTGCTCATCATTTAGATGTTTTGTTTGAGGAATTACAGAAGCGTACTTAACATCCACAGGAATCAATTGGAGTTTATTTGGCAGTAATGGCCAGTTATTTTAATAGACTACGTTGTCCAATGTCTGAGGAGACAAAGTTAAAGATAATTATTAGGAATTTGCATCCTTTTTATCTTGATCGATTAAGAGATCCACCTCCAAGTACAATTTCAGAACTGAGAGAGCAGTGTAGGAAGATGGAAAGTAGGAGGGATCTTATCAACAATTATGTTGAACCTTCTAGTAGGAGGACTGGAGTTATGGAAAAAGATTTGGCTTATGTAGATAATAGTGAGGAACCCTCAACGTCTTATGTAGCTACTGCTCAGACATCTCCCTCAACTAGTCAATCCATAGTTTGTTTTCGTTGTAATAGACCTGGACATAGAGCGATTGGTTGTACTGTACGTAAACAACTTAAATGTTATAAATGCCAACGCGAAGGATTTACTGTCAGGACCTGTCCAGATTGCAATAAGGGAAACGGAGGACGCCGATCCTAAATGGTCGAGGAGGACCGGCGCAAGTAAAGGAAGACTCGACTACTCACTTACAACCGATTTTGGACTATATTTTAGATAATGCCGATGGTGACGAAAGACCTTTCTTAAAAGTTAACGTATTGGGTGTCTCTTTAATGGGTTTATTGGATTCAGGTGCTTCAGCTACTATTTTAGGTAGTCGTGGATGGTCACTGTTAAGGAAGTTGGATATTTCTTTGGATACTTCGAAGACAAATTGTCGAGTAGCGAATGGACAATCTTGTCAGAGCATTGGAGTTTGTGAATTACCATTTCAAGTACGGGGTGTGGTGAAGTTGATTAAAGTTTTGATTGTACCAGACATACCTCATACTCTGATTTTGGGAACAAATTTTTGGAGAACTATGGGAATTGTTCCGGACCTTCGCCATAATGAATGGTTCTTTTCCAAGGAAGCTTATCAGCTGGATTTAGTGGATCAATTGAGAAGTCAGACCGTTTTGACGAAAATGGAGGAAAACCGATTAAAAGCCGTAATCGATAGGAGTAGAATGGAAATGGGTGAATCATTAGGCTGCACTGACTTGGCTGAACATGTTATTATGACACATTCTCCACCTATTAAACAGAGATATTACCCTGTTTCACCAGTTATTCAAAAGCAAATTAATATGGAACTTGACGACATGTTGGCCAAGGGGATAGTCGAAAAGTCTAATAGTGGATGGTCGTCGCCAGTGTTGCTGGTTAAGAAGAAAGATGGAGGTCACCGTTTTTGTGTCGATTTTAGGAAACTCAATGCAGTAACTGAAAGAGATGGTTATCCCTTACCATATGTGTCTCACACGTTGGACAAATTGCGTGATGCACATTACCTTTCATCCTTAGACATCAAGTCTGCATATTGGCAAGTGCCAGTAGCGAAGACGTCCAGACCATATACAGCTTTTACGGTACCTGGAAGAGGTTTATTCCAATTTCGACGTATGCCATTTGGTTTACATAATGCTCCTGCGACTTGGCAACGTTTGATAGATAGTGTTCTAGGCCCAGAGTTGGAACCTTTTGTATTTGTGTATTTAGACGACGTGGTCATTGTAACGCAAACCTTTGAACAGCATGTGGCTATTTTGGAAGAAGTATTTAGAAGATTGAAGGAGGCAAAACTTACCGTAAGTTGGGATAAATGTCAGTTCTGTAGACCCGAGATGAAGTACCTTGGATATATAGTGGATCGCAATGGTCTCCACGTGGATCCAGACAAGGTATCAGCCATGCTCAAACTTCTTGCTCCAACCAACGTGAAAGAGGTTAGAAGAATTATGGGAACATTTTCTTGGTATCGGAGGTTTATACCTGATTTTGCCACTTTGATATCTCCTATTTCAGCTTTAGTTAGGAAGGGTCGTAAATTTATATGGTCAGCTGAATGTGAAGACGCCTTTCAGAAGATTAAGGAATATCTAGTGTCTGCACCAGTTTTGAACTGTCCAGACTATGACTTACCGTTCGAAGTACATACAGATGCTTCAGCTTATGGATTGGGAGCGGTATTGTTACAGAAAAAGGATGGCGAAGATCGAGTTATTTGCTACCTGAGTAGGTCTCTCAATAAGCTGGAGAGGAATTATACAACGACGGAACGCGAATGTTTAGCAGTTCTTTGGGCAATTGAGAAGCTGCGTCCATATCTGGAAGGGGTAATATTCGAAGTGTATACCGATCATTGGAGTTTAGTGTGGTTGCACAATCTTAAGGATGTTACCGGACGATTGGCTCGATGGGCATTAAAATTGCAACAGTACGATTTTTCTATTAAACATAGAAAAGGTAAAGATCATGTTGTGCCAACAACATATTGTTGTTGGCACAACAACGGACGTATTGTCTAGAGCCGTACCTGTTGTCGATGCATGTGAAGTTTCAGAGACGGATGTTGGAAATTCAGATAGATGGCATTCTAGATTGTTTGCGAAAGTTGCGGAAAATCCGTTGAAGTTTTCAAAATTTCGTCTCCATCAAGGACAAATTTATATGAGTACTACTCAACCTGAATTTCAAGGACTTGGTAATCCTGGAGATAGTTGGAAGTTAGTCATACCTAGGCATCGTCGCAAGAAATTGCTGGAAGAAGTTCATTTAAATCCAACTTCAGGACATTTAGGGGTTTATAAGACGTATAAGCGGTTAGCCGAACGTTACTTTTGGCCGAAGATGAAAAGTGACGTAGCAAGATTTGTGAGAAATTGTAAACAATGTATTACCTATAAACCCACTTTACAAAAACCTGCTGGTCTTATGGTATCACAGCCAACTGTATGTCAACCTTTTGAAATGATTTCGACTGACCTGATGGGACCGTTACCGAGGTCTTTTAAAGGAAACCAATATATTCTGGTAGTTACGGATTATTTTACTAAGTATTCGTTACTATTTCCGTTGAGGGATGCTAAAACTGCAAAATTGGTGAAACTAATAGAAGATGAAGTCTTTTTGGTGTATGGCGTGCCGAGGATTTTGATTTGTGATAATGGATCTCAATACACCTCTAAAGAGTTTCAGAAGTTTGTAGAAAGATATCAGGTGAAGATAAGGTATAATGCGAATTATCATCCCCAAGCCAATCCCACCGAACGAGTTAACCGTACTATCAAATCTATGCTTGCGATATATGCATCAGAGAATCATCGAACATGGGACGTGAATTTGCCTAAGATAGCTTGTGCCATACGTACGGCGGTGCACGAAACCACTCAGTATACGCCATATTTCATGAATTTTGGTCGTCGCATGAAACTATCTGGTAAAGATTACAAGGAAGATATTTCAGGTGCTGATGAAAATGTCAATTATGAAACCCGGCCTGCTGCTTTTAAGGAATTATTTAAGGACGTTAGGGATAGGATAGCAAAGGCTGCGGCCAGAAATAAGCAGAGGTACGATTTACGGAGAAGGGATGAACAGTTTTTACCTCATCAGATGGTTTGGCGGAAGAATTATCCTCTTTCGGATAAAGCTCGCTATTATACGGCTAAGTTGGCACCTAGGTATATTGGACCATTTTACGTCAAGAAACGAGTATCTCTATGGACTTACGAAATAATGGATAGTAACGGAATTAGCAAAGGCGTATGGAATGTCAAGGATTTGAAGTCAGCTAGCGCTGATGAAAATTTACTGGAGTAAATTTTCTTGAAGTAAGGGGGAAATGTAACAGATTTATTTTGACCCTAGGATTGTTAGTATAATTTGGATATAATATTAAGTAAATTTGTACCTGTTATGTGATTTATTTAACATTGTTACATAATAAAGTATATGAAATTTCTAAGTGTAGATATTGTATAGTTCCTTATAGGTAGTGAAATGTCCTTCTGAGAGTTTTGTTTCATTTTTGCTTTAACTGTCAGCCCAAAGGTTTTGTCTACTTTGCTACCTCATTCGGTTAAGGGTACTGTGCTGTAACCATCTATTTTTGTTCACCATCATGACAAATTTGTTGATAGACTACTGTCAGACCAGAGTTTTTGTGATTATTCTGCCACTATCAGTCCGGATAAATAGTGCTGTCTGTATCCCTTTAAGTCATAAGATCTTGACAAAAACATTCAAATCGCTAAAAGTTTGCTAGGCAAGTTGTTGTGTTAGCGTCCACTTGTTGAAAAATTTGCTAAAAAGGTTATTTAGTATTAGCTATTTTTGTTTCTTATTTTGGGTATAATTGGGGTTCTCTATGTGGTTTTTACTCTAGTTTTAAGTAACCGTGGGGCTATTGTGTGTACATACCTGTGTGTCTCTCGATAGTCCAAAAACAGCCCGCTTCAGTCTGACAGGTACTATAACTTGTTAGGGTGTTTATATGGAAAGCATAAAATATCCTTGAGAAATCCTCTAAAATATTTCAGCTTGATAAATGCTATAATTTATTAGGAAGTTTGATTCCTTGAGATAATAGTCTCTAAAACATATTAATAGTAATTAGAACAGATTGTATGTAGTTGTGTGATTCATACCTGTTTAGAGTGTTTAGTAGAAATGTATTTAACATTCATTTATCTTGTTTTGCTAAGTAGTAACCTTTTATTTTGGTTATTAACATCTGATGGTTTATAATAAAACTTTTCTTGTAAGGTATTACACAGGACTGAGAATGTCGAGTTTACCCATTCTCATCAGTAGAATTACGATTAAACACTATTTTCTATCACTTTTGTAATTAATTAAAGTCGTTTCATCATTCATAATAAATAATAAAATATGTTTGGTTATCAGTTCTTCTTTACTTCTGTTTTGATTTTTCGTGTATCTCAGGTATTGGGCTATTAGACTGTAGTTCAAGAGACGTCCGCTGTGTCGTTCCACGAGCGGTGTGTTCTGTACGAATGACAACTTAGTTTTGTCGCTCCGATTAGCATGAGGAATTCATGATACTATAAACTACAGATAAACCCACGCGCACGCGATCAGTCGTGTGACGTCACTTGGCGACAAATGTCACCAGAAATGTTCTGTGTTGTATGGAGTTTTGTCAGATTTAGTCAAGGTTAGTAGATATTTAAGTATCTACTTAAATATCTACTAACCTTGAGATTTAGTTTTGTTTTATCGTTTATCTTGTACGTTGACATCGGTTTACTGGGTAAACCATCTTTCCGAAGGAGGTTTACTTAAACCATATCCAGATTTTCTAATTAAATGTAATGAACTGGACCATATTTTTAACAATTCTAACAAAGGGTCATTAAAATTAACCAAGAATTATTTAAAATCGCTAATGGATTTAGCTGTGTTCAGATGTAATGTTAGTAAAGGTGTAAATTATATTTTAAAATTAGAAAATTGAATAGATATATTAAAGAAACATCCAAAGTTAAGAAGAAGAAAATATTAAAAATTGTAAAATAAATTGTTAAATAAACTTGTAAATTATTACAGTGTATTTTATTTTATCAGTTGTATTAAATTTTTATTTTAATAAATCAATCCATTGTATATAAATTTCCATTTGCAAAAGGATGTTTAGTTCTTACTTTTTTATATAATTTTAGTTTACATTGCTAGGCTAACAGAGATGTATATATAACATATTTTTAAGATTTAATTGCAGATATTTTACCTAACATCCCTTAATATTCTAAATATTTAAATAAAAACCCCTTTCTTTCCATATATGTTTACCGACTGTGATGATAAAAGGTTGGTGATAAAAGTGACTTTTATCACCAATTGACGTCATGCGCGTCGATGTACAAAATTCGATTGCGAAGTGGGTTTATCTTGGAAGTCTTAGTATCATGTGAGGAATTGTTAGAGCATGTGAAAGACACTGTACTCAAGTCTATTTGGTGATTCGATTTATGACGTCATCCGGCCGTTCCGGGCCACAGAATAATAAACAATCAGAAGGGACACTCTCAGATGCCGCCTTTGAAGTTTTTCAGCACGCGCGCCATGTTTGAGGAGGACACAGACATATGATTTGTGTGGTTATGTAATTGTTTATATTTATGTTTAATTATATTATATTTATGTTATTATATTTAACAATGTTAATATAATTGTATAGTATGTCTATGATTGCCGTAAGTCAAATAAACCTGGTTAATTTTTCCATGCACACCACATAATTTCTTTAAAATCCTCCTAAAACATGGCGGAACGTCTGCGCGGAGGAGATGCGCGTACTTAATTTTCCGTGGAGAGTGGGTATTCTGTATGTTTATTATTCTGTGTCCGGGCTATCACTTCAATGGTCGATGTGTTTTGTAGTTCTATTGTGTCCCAAGGATTTGACAGTTTCCGGAGTCTGTCGTTTGTACTCCTCACTTCTGATTTTGACGTTTAAATGTCTGCATGATTAGCAGGTGTGAGTGACGAATTCTAATTTAATATATGGTAATTTGAAACCATCACAGATTGTGGAGATTAAGAAGTTCGTCTATTATTATTTAAGAAGCCTGTGATAGTTATATTTTTGGAGTTTCGCAAGATTTTTATGGAAATGTGATATTTGTGATGTATCATGCTTTTTAACCTGTTAAGGGAGTTTTAAACCTGCGGTCACAGCATTTTGGAAGAAGTGTACAGGCTGTTTGACTTATTGGAAGATTATTAAAACGTCGATTCATTTTGGAAACGCTCTCAAATTGAGGGCAGTTTTCAGTATCTGGAGATTTATGTGTCTGGATCTTTAGTAATTGGGGTTTTATTTTACAATCCAGAACACCAATCCCTGGTTTGGTAAGGATTTGAGACTGTACAGCTTGGATTCGTATGTAGAAGTCTGTAGCAGTTTGTTTTGATTATTCAAAAATGACTTGAGGAACCAAAAAAAAAACGGAGGAGACTTGATAAGTTTTTAGTTTTATTTAACTTACTTTTTAACTTACATTTAACTTTTGCGGCTTTGAAATATTGATTAATAAAATTCTTGATGCAATTTTCATTTAAATCTATTAACTAAATAATAATTTTTCACTTTAAAGTTGATTAAACATTTTGTAAATGCCTATGTACAATATTTGTGCATATTTTTTTTAAACTTAAAGCAGCTATGCTGTAGTATTGTAACTTAATTTACCCATCTGTTGTTCGCCTTGGATCCAACGCCTATAACTTGAGGTACTTCCCTGAAGTAAAGCTTTATTCATCTGCTAAAATGGCAGATTGTCATACATAGGTATATTTTCATTTTTTTTACTATTTTTATGTGATTAAATAATTAATAATATTACTTAATAATTTTAAATAGTCTGGGGGGAAATAGTCCAAAATTTTGTTAAATAGTAAAGGGGATTAAGGTTGTAATTTGTAACTTGACTATAAATTTTAAAATTAATACTGCGGTCTAAATTTTATCCGACGTGTAAACATATGTTTTTAACATTTACTTTTGATATTGAAACCAAGTGTGGTTCTTCGCACATTTTTATAAATAAATGAATGTAAGTTAAGGTTGTCTTTTTATTTCCTACTTTTGTCAGATTTAGGTTAGGGAAAGAAACTTTATGGCTCAGATAAATCTGACTGGCGCCTGACAATTAAATTTTACATTTTTAACATCCCAGATTTGAGATATACTCACTCCCGTCTCCACTTGAGTAAACCGGAGCTACAACGGTTGACATCTGGGACAACCGAAACTTGATATACCTAATTTGAGGTTATACAATGTTGCGATAGCCGTGCTACGCCCATGATGAAATATAATCGAATGAACGAATCGAGTGCTCGTGTCCTGATGCGGGAATTCAACTACAGTGTAGAAGTCGGTCGAACGATTCGAAGCAATATAACGACATTGAGAGATCAGTAGAAGCATAGGCGCACTATATACTCGTAAAAAGAAAAAATGAGTTTTTAGTGTCAGTCGATAATATAAATTTGTTTCATTTAGCAAATAAATAAATAAATTGTATTTTTGGTAAAGGCTATAACTTAATTAAAATAATCAACACAATACAAATGCATTTCGTTGTGACTCTCTAGATTGACAGTTTATATTGTAATATTGTTGAAATTCCTTTTAGAAAATTCAGAAGTAATTGTTTTCGTTTTATATACATTGTAACCAATTGTAATCTCATTATAATTTATATATGTGACTATTCGTTGTGTGCAAACATTCGAAGGGGATACAAGAAACGATCGTGCGCGTGTAGCGGTGAAATCTTACAACTTTGTTAGCATATTTTATTAGTAGTTATTAAAGAAAATGGGATTTCGATGTGTTATAAATTATAAAAAGACAACAAAAAATAGTAAATTCAAGTTCTGTCGGTTTCCAACTTCTAAGCACAAATTAATGCAACGAGAAAAGTGTATTTATATCATACTAAAGCAGAAGTAACTAACAAATCCCAAAATCTGCATTCTTACGCCCGATTTCGTAATAAGTTTGACGTGAATATTAAATTACGTGAACAAGTTTGACGTGAACATTAAATGACGTGAACAATAAAAGTTCACTTTAAGTGTAAATTTTAATAATAATCATTTCGGTTCAAGTTTGTTTACAATTTTATTTTTTTTAATTATAAAAATTTATAAAAAAATGCTAAATATTTCTTCAAGTTCGGATTACGCCACCCAAAAGTTGACATAATAGAATTAATTATTTAAACCAATGTGATATATGTTTCTTTGATAGGTTTGGATTGACAAAAGATACAGTTATGTAATTTCGTCTAAAATGAACATTAGTTAAAGTGTACTTTAGGTCAGAGTTTCCCAAACTTATCTAAACCGCGACCCCTTTTTGCTAAAAAATTTGTTCGCGACCCGCCAATTTCCCCCCACTCATTTATTCAATATTATTTGACAGAAATAGCGTGCCTAATTTACAATTATCTGATAGTTTCTCAAATTTAATTTTTCTTTAGTGTTTAAGTTTAAATCAAAAACAATTATTTTATATTTTAATGATTGCGATCTGTCCCACTAGTAATTAGTGATAGGTACTTCTGCCAGAATAGCATTTACAATAAAAATAAATAATAAGAAGCCGACTGCACATTGTACACCGCGACATATTTGCTTGTGTCTACATCGCAAAACTCTTCCATGATGATCGCGAAAGCGCTCGCTACTAGATGGCACTCTGAAACGTTCTCGTAGCCTCGTTTTGGCTTTATATACCTCACTATGTCACCGTGGGGGAACAATAAGCGGTCTATCATCCTTCTATTGCCTCCGGGTGCTCTGTAAAGGGCTTCGAGAACGTCTACGATAGCTCCTCTACTTAAGTCCATTTACCAGTCAGTCCAAGGACTGACTTATTGACCTGAAAATCGCCTATTTTTATACTTTCTGAAGTAGCGATTAGGGATTTCCAGGTCAGGGAGGGGCCAACGGGAAAAATAAGGGGCGGGGCGATGCGTCTCGAACGTGAACTAGTCGCGTCCGAGAACATCCCCCTCCTCTGGAGGCTCTGTGGCTGGGAAAAAATTTATTGAAAATTCAAAAATATCAAATTACAATAAAATACATGTGAAGTAACACAAGAATAAGTAAAAATACATAAAAATGTATGGAAAGTATGAGATATATAAAAATACATGAAAATGTAAATAAAATTAAAAATTGTCTTTAAGCAAACTCACTGCACAGCACTAATAGGGAGGTCGGTGGTGTAGAAATCGTCTCGTACTTGAAAATGATATAATTGTGTGTGTCTCAAATACACAGCCTAGATTTGAAAGATTAGTTTCACAGAAACAGGAACATAGCTCTCATTAAGATTATAATATTTGCATTTGTCGGATATATGACTATTTGACTATGAAGGACTTTAATATTTAGTTTTATATTTCGTCTGATAATTAATTGTTAATTTCTATTTACGGCGTTGTTAAAATAAAAATACATGATCTAACAAAGTGGTGCTTTTGTCTTATTTTGGAAATGTTCGGCGACCCCCCTAGTACCTCATGGCGAACCCCCAGGGGGTCGCGACCCCCACTTTGGGAAACACTGCTTTAGGTTGTATTTATAAAATCGGGCGTTAATGTCGCTCCAAAATATTAATATGATATGCAATATTAATTGTATTTTACAGGAGATATGATAGTTGGTTGAAACGGTATTTTATGATTTATTTAATGGAATTCTTTTTTTATTATTGCATTCCTATTAATAGTAATACTGCAATTTAATAATTAATTTTATTTACTACATACAATGTTTACCTTTTAATAACCTCATAACCTTAATCTTAAATGCCAAATACTGAAATTTAAACGTAACAAATTATACTTACGAATTTTTACAGTTAAAAAACAATTCAAAACAACTCAAAAGTTAATCATTGTTATTGTTTTATTATTATTATTACACAATAATTATTGTAATAAATAAACAAGTTGATTGTAATAAATATACAATTGATTTGAAGCTAATATAATACAAAAAAATATTAATAGTGCTAACACCTTCGCTGATTTATGCCACTAGGTGTCGCTCTTCGGAACTTGCACAAAGCGAATGTCTAATATGTTAGTTTGTGATTCTTGTTGTGTAATAACGGGTAAATCTCGTAAATAAAAAAATAAACAAATAAGTAAATAATGATGAATTGATATATAGATATATAGATAAATAAAATAACGATTTGAATTTGCTAACGTTTTATAGTTTATGTAGCAGCTAAACTGATTTTTGAATAATACTTAATATTTAAATATTAAAGAGTATGTTTATGTTTACAACATTTACTAAACTACTCTAATGTACCATGTAATGTATAATACGTATAACCCTGATGATCGCCAACCTTCGGAACGAAGATGGCACTTGAAGAAGAAGAATGTATCAAATTTTATTGTGCGATTATTTTCAAACCAAGCGAATGATTTTGCCGCCTACATATTTTCTAAGATTTAAAGCTAAAACCGTGAAACAAATAGTTATCCGAAATTATTTTATTTTCCAATTTGTTGTAAGACAACTTCTAAAATAAAAACGATGGTTGCACAAGCCAATCCACAAGCTAAAATCGTAAAACTTAAAATAAAATGAGAAATATTTAACACAACGAGCATTGATTTTGTCTGTTTTACGTCAAGCAATTTTTTTGATGGTAATAGTTGAAATTCTTTAATGTACAGTAGGTACTTATCGAACTCATCAAGAAAAAAACAATGCGGTTGTAAATGAAAGGAATTAAATCCAGGAACTACTATTTCATCAAGGATTGTATAAAATCGATTTCCGATGGTTTTTTGTAGAGTAAGGGTAGCATTTTTGACTACCTTTTCCGAAGCCATATACGAATACGAAGCGTCGCGGGTTAACATTAATTCAATAAGTTTGTCATAACTATCTACACCTATCAGTCTATCTCCGATTCCAAAGGCAAGCAAAAAAGGACTCGTAGTGTAATACTTGTGCGTAATGAGTTTAAGATCGCTAGATTTCAAATCATCTACTGTTTTTATTTTTGGAAATCGTCTTGGTTGAATTAATCTATCCAGAATAAACGATTGTATATATGCCAAAATTATAAATGAACTAAAAGACCAGAGTAGCAACAACAATTTGAGAGTTCTGTTTGTTGGATATCTCACTCCTTGGCTCAGTAAAAAACCCCATAGCAATAAAGGATAACCTTGATTTCGGAAATCAATTATTAGACATGTAATTAAAAGACACAGATTTGTAACTACTAATGCAATTACAAATGAAGCAGTGTACATTTGCAACATATTTGCATATACTGGCAGTAACCGAGGTTGTGGTACAGCTATAATGCGGTTAGATCTTTCCAATGGGTAAGAGGTATCCACATCTTGAAAATAATTTATCTGAAAAAAATTGTTATAATTAACTTTTATATTTAGACAAAAAAATGTTATTGAATAGTTAAATATTTGATACTAGAAAGACGAAGGATTTTAGGGATGGATTTCTCGTTGCACTCGTTTGTTTGTGTTCATGTAAGTTGATATTTTAATTAATCTTTCTTTGATTTTGACAGTATCTTAATTTGCTTATACTTTTTTATTGTATTTTTTTAAATAGCCATATAACCATACTATATCTAGCAAAAATTATGGAACGTTTATATGTAGTAATATTATACTAAAATAAATTCTTACCTATTTAATTCTTATATTTTGTAAATTTTTAGAGTTTGCCCCCAGGCCCATGTTGGTTAATTTTTTCGAAATAAGTGGAAAGGATAATACACTTAATGTAGTGGTTAGAGCTAATATAACAACAGAAGAAGATGGTTAAAACTGGCTCAAAGAATATGAAAATATTACAAGTAAATTTTAGAGTTCTAAGAACTTATCCACATGGTTCTATAAAAAGCTTGTTTTTAAGGTGAACAATAATGTCAATATATTTACTTTCCAAGTTTATGGGTTTTATATTTGTAGGGATGAATTAACATTGGAGAAAATTTAATTATTGATTAGGTATATCAAAAATTTTGTATTAAGTTCAAAGAATATGTTGTGAGATGTTAAATTGATTCTTTTTTATGACAGAAAGACTATCGATGCCCTCACAATACTCGGGCTAATTTGCCTTTATCAAAGACAAAAAGCCGTCATCTAAATATGTTAAATGTTGGGCACTTTTAAGAATTACTTTCACACATCATAATCACTTTATTGAATGTGCAGATGCTGTTTGACATCATCATCATCAGTGGTGCTACAGCTCTAGTTGAGCCTTGACCTTCCCCAGTCTATTTCGCCAGTCGTTTCTGTTCATCGCCAACCGTTGCCAATTTGCCGCGCCGATTTTCCTTGCGTCCTCGTCCACACCGTCCCTCCATCTCAGTCGTGGTCTGCCTCTACTCCTATTTCCCACTGGGACCGATAATAGAGTTCGTCTGGGTGGGTAATTCTCATTTGCTCTTGACACATGTCCAGCCCATCTAAGCCTGCCTATTTTTATGAAGGATATTACATCTCTACCATTTACTATTTTTTTATATTTCTCGTACAATTCGAAATTATATCGCCTTCTCCAAATACCATTCTCACAGAATGCGCCCATTATTCTTCTTAGTATCTTTCTTTCGAAGACGAGCAGAAGATTTGCGTCTGTTTTGGAGATGGTCCATGTTTCTGACCCATATGTCAGCACTGGTAGGATGAGTGTTCGATATATTATTAGTTTGGTTTTCTGGCTTAAGTTTCTGTTTTTTAGCTGCTTGCTTAGTCCAAAATAACATTTGTTTGCTAGCAGTACCCTCCGTTTAACTTCTTCAGATGTGTCATTATCGTTTGTTATGAGAGAACCCAAATATGTAAACTTATTTACTACCTCAAAATTATATTGGTCTATACTGAAGTTTTGTTCGGCGTTTCTAGCTCTATCTCTGTTATTTGGAATAGATGCTAGCATTTTGGTTTTTTCCTCGTTTATTTTAAGGCCCATATTTTGTGCGGCTGTCAAGAAGGTGGAAGTCATCTCTTTAAGTCCTCGTGTAGTACGTGCAATCAAATCCAAATCGTCAGCGTACGCCATAATCTGCGTTGATTTATTAAAGATTGTTCCCCTATTGTGTAACTCGGCATCTCTTATAGTCTTTTCTAACGCTATATTAAAGAGAAGGCACGCCAGCGCGTCTCCCTGCCGTAACCCTGCATATGTTTCAAACGCTTGTGACATATCGCCTTGTATTTGCACTCTGCAGATCACTTTACTCATAGTTGTTTTTACGAGCCTTATTAATTTATGGGGAATGTTAAGTTCATTCATGGCTTCGTATAGTTTACCTCTTAGGACGCTATCATACGCTGACTTAAAGTCCACAAAGAGATGGAACGTCTCAATATTAAATTCATTGGTTTTTTCTAAGATTTGACGTAGCACAAAAATCTGGTCAATTGTTGACCTACCTGGCCTAAAACCGCTTTGATACTCACCAAGGATTTCTTCCACGTACGTACTTAAACGGCTGTACAGGGTGTTGGAGAATATTTTGTACATTGTATTCAGAAGAGTTATACCCCTATAATTTTTACATTCCAACAAATCTCCCTTTTTGTGTAGTGGACATATGATTCCAGTGCACCATTCCTCTGGTATTTGTTCTTCTTCCCAGACTTTGACTATTATGTTGTGAATTTGGTGCATAATGCTGTTACCTCCATGTTTGATGAGCTCTGCGGGGATACAATCCACTCCTGGGGACTTGCCATTTTTGAGTCGTGTGATTGCGTCTTTCACTTCAAATATTGAAGGAGGTTCTACGTGAGTGTTATTTCTTGGTCTTTGGGGTGACGCATCATTTTCCACTTCGGTACCAAGTAGTTCTTTGAAGTGCTCAACCCATCTGCTTTGTACTGCGTCAGCGGTACTGACTATATGTCCATTTTTGTCTCTACACATCGTCAGCCGTGGTTTAAATTCTTTTCTTGTCTTATTTAGGATGTTTGACATCGCAGACCTAATAAAGGAACAGAAGAGAAAATATCCAACATCAGCGTTAGACATAATAAAATATAATTTGCAGGAAATTTATGAAAACAATTATTTTAAAATAGCAGTAGATGGTGCATTGCGTCCTAATCTACAGTGGGTTTTTCAGAGATGTTATTTTAAATTTAATAAAGAATATGGTGCACCTGTCTTAGAAACGCTCAGTACTCTTGAGACATTTATAAAAATTGAAACTCAAAATGTGGAACAGAGCGTGCTAAGTTGTACTATGAGGAAATTGGAAGTAAATTAATAATAGCAATATGTACTCCACTAATGAAACGAATACATGATAATTTAAAGTCATTATCGGAAATTATGTTTGTAAATGTATGGACCATGGACAGACATTGCAGCAGAATTTTTACATTTCTTGCACCTAGTTTAGCTGGGCTACTGCAAACTAGGGCTATTGAGTGGATACCAGCTTGTATTTCTAGTCACTTAACAAATAAAATGGAAAATCAAATTTTCGAACAAAAAAAGACAAAATAATGTGAAGTTAGCACGAGTTAAACCCTACAGTCTTGTTCAACTTTTTGACTTTATGGCAATTAGCTATAAATGTTGCTTTAAAAAAACTAGCTGATTTTCTAAGCTACACAACAGTTAATTATACTAGATCTAGGTATAATATATCAGTTGAAAAAACTCAAAACCTTTAAGTAACAAAGATTTCTGAAGGATTTTATAATGTTAAAAATATGATTAAGTTGTCAAAATACATATTAATAATATGTCAGTTAAATCATGTACTTGTTCAATTAGCCTTCAAGGAGCTCCATGTAAGCATCAACTAGCAGTTGTATTAAAATATAATTTTGGGCATAATCAACTTTGGCTTAAAGATAATGTTGAACTAAAAGTCACACTTCATACCCTTTTAACAGGTACAATTAATCATCTACCAGAAGGATAATATAACAATCTTGATACATTTATTTAAGTTCACAACAGCCAAGTTCTTCACAAAGTCTTAATTTAGCAGCCTCTTCACCAAATTGTATTGATGTACCAAGGAGTCCATATAAAACTAATAGAACACCAACTGTTGGTTGCTCTGCTTCTAATTCAGATATTGTAGGCACAGATTAGTACAGCACAGATCTTCAAATTCTGCTTGATCATATTCACGACGTAGGAGAGGAAATAGGGCATTAAAATAAACTCAAACAAAATCAAATTTTTAGTGTTTAGTCGTGACCCACATCCCGATGCAAAGCTTCATTTAATCGGAGTCCGAGAAAGTTCACAAAATAATATATTTGGGAACTGTGATAACGGACCAACTAGATCCAGACATAGAAATAAAACGTAAAATAGCAATGACTAAAACTACTTTTATGAAAATGAAGTCATTTCTTTGCAATAACGATATTAGTTTAAAACTAAGACAAAGAATGGTTAAGTGCTATGTTTGGTCTGTACTTTTGTATAGTGCAGAAATGTGGACGATAAAAGTATCCATCATGAAAAAAATTTAAGCATTGGAAATATAGACGAATGCTGAAGATACCTTGGACAGCAAGGAAAACTAATAAAGAAGTACTAAGGAGCGTCAACAAAGATATAGAAACTGCTAAAGACTGTTAAACATCGAAAAATGTCTTATCTGGGACATATAGTAAGGGAAAGTCGATATAAAATATTACAACTGATCCTTAAAGGCAAAATAGAGGGCTCGTAGAGGTGTAGGAAGAAAACAAGTTTCTTGGTTAAAAAACATTCGTGAATGGACTCAGATATCAAATACAGGACAATTATTCCATATTGCAGAAGATCGAGAAGCCTTCGCAATGGTGATCGCCAATGTCAGATAATTCTGATATGGCACGCGAAAAAGAAGAAGAAGGCACAGATAGTGAAAATAATTATGTTGGTGTTGTTCAACAAAATCTGCTAAGAGTTTTTCACCAGTGTCTGCAACGGAAACAAAAGTTATGTCTTCAATAAACTGAAAGACATAAAGAAATGCTTCAATTTGTACAGCTATTGCATCATCCATTTTATATGTCTCTACTCCACCACAACCGGAGAGGCGAGGTAGACGACAAATGGATGTGCTACCAGCATTTCGAGGTGACCAACTAAATAAAGATTTTTTTTTTATTTCTTATTTTCTTTTTATTTTTTAAGTAGAGGGTAAATTCAAACGCGTTTTTTGCTATTTCTCCGATATTACTTTATACTACATAGACCACTCTAGTTCCGGGCTGGTCATATATAGTTAGAATACCAGTAAACCAGGTTTTATTAATAAATAAAAGATATAAAATTAAGAAATAATAAATAAAAATACGTAAACTTACTTGAAAAATCCTTACTACAGCTATATCAGCTTGGTCTGTTATAAGTAACGTTATAGACTCGTTATAGTCAGAAGTTTCTTTAAATATTGTTGTTGCATTCAGATAGGAAAGAAAAAGTTCAAAAATTTTGAATTCTCGACCAACCCACACCTCATTTATTTTCTGAGTATATGGAGAGTATTGTACCGCTGCCACTATAGGATAACCAAATAAATTCTTTACTTTATTTGGAAATAAATCGATACAGATAATATCGTTCAAATGAATGGAGGTTACTTCATTTACAAATCCATTGTAAGTATATATCTGAACTTCATTTCTAACAGAAGATAATAATATGAAATTAATAATTTTGTTTCTCCAAACGGAAAGCAAAAATGGTTTGATTCTTGTACGCCTAATACCAATTGAGAAAATATAGAATCTGCTTGATACATTCCATATAGATAGTTTGGAAACATTAATCAAGATTTCATTAAGATTTTTTAGATTTTCTACAAATAAAAAAATGTTGTCAAAGAACTTTATTGGTTGAATATTTTCAATATATTCCATTTTATTAATATAAACACATGGATAATTGATGACTAGTTTTCCAAATAAATATTCAAAATAGTAAGAATAAATTGAAGAGTTTGAAAATTGTTCCACATAAAACAAGGTTCTTTTATTTAAAAAGTTGCACTTTTGTAGGCTGTAATAAATTTTCTTAATATTATAAGCAAATAAGTTTGTTTGTCTAAATTGAGTATATTCACCGAAATTTTGTAAAACAAAGATGCTAAGAAGTACTAATATCGATATATTCAGCTTCATTTTTATACCATTAAAAGCAGAGTATTATCGTAGAACCGGAGTAATAAAGGAATGAAATAGATTAATAAATGATACTGTGATTTAATTGAAATGTTGTTAAAAACGTTTCATTAAAATTGAAAGTATTGTTTATACATTGTGTGTACAGGATAGCCAGCTTTAGTCACAATAATGAGTAAACTTTTATAATCTTTTGGGAAACCTTCATTATTTATATAATTAAGGTATACTACTAGTGTACCTTTATCAATTAAGATTGATAATAAAACGTCGGTTTTTATTAATTTAATGACATTTGATTTGAATTTATTTTTTTATATACAGCTATGGCTAAAGATTTTTCGCCTTCGTGATGCACCCTGAATGTTGCTTATGAAGGCAAATTATATCAACTAGAGACTACTATTAATCTTTTAATCAACTCAAAAAACACGCTCTTCTTTTTCTTCTTCGTCAAATATTTTTCATCCACTCCTGAATGTAGGTCTCTCCCAATTGCTTACATCCTTCTCTATCTGGCGCCAATTTAATCCACTGTTTGCCTGACACTGCTCTTATGTCATCTACCCATATCTTTTGCGGTCTTTTTTAGCTGAGTTCTATTCTAGGATTCTCTGTGTCCACCTGTTATCGTCATATCTAGCTATGTGACTGATCCGGCGCCATTTCATTTTTTTAATTCCTTACACGATATCCCTGATCTTCGTTCTACGTCTTATCTCTACGTTCTATGTTTCGTTACATTGCAAAAATTAAATGGAGATGGGTAATACATGTAGCACGATGGCGGAACGGGAGATAGACCAAGAAAATTCTCAAATGGATGCCAAGAAGTGATGAATGCAAACATGATAGACCTCCACCCGATAGTCAGATGACATCAAGAGAATCTCGACGATGTGGATTGCAAAAATACAAAACAGAAAAAAATGAAAAAACCTCGAGTAGGCCTATGTCCGACAGTGGGCGTAAACAGCGTAATGATGACCTAGTTTGCATTCTATTTACTGTTGGTTTTTAGTTTAATTAATACTTTATTTTAGATTATCAAGACGTAATCACTCACTATATCCAGCTAATACATTCATAAGACAGAATGAAAGGCAGAAGCTTTAAAGTAAAACAACAAAGCAAATATCCAGAACTATGGCTGATCAGGATTCCTACAGAGAAATGTTTTGCGACTAATACTATATTATAAGGGGATGTTACGTGGGAAATAGGATTCTCGAGAATAAGGTTTCATTTCGTAATTACTTCGCTGTAAATAGGTTGCAACGCACAGGTTGAGGCAAATAATGATAAAACGTGTAATCCGATTAAAATAGAACAATAGACTACATTATTAAAAACTACATTATGCAGTCCAATATGGATATATAGTCCAATACACGTTGATTGCTGAAGAGACAATTATAATGGCGGATGTCGATATGACAGCCGTTGACAGCATCCTACGTCAAAATGGGTGGCAGAGTTGCCAAGTATAATTTTGTTACATCCTTCCCCTTTGAATCAGACGTCGAATATGACTGATACAAAACAAAACTGATTATTGGCTAGGGCTTGGCACAGACCTCGGGCATCATTCATGGGCGTTTTGGTAACGCTTAGGGCGCTTGGAACACCTGGGTCTCTGCATGAGCCTACATTGCAGGCAAAGAGGTACTTCTGGGCTCACTGGCTGTGGTTTCAGGTACATCAGAACTTGCGGATTGGTGCGTTGGCTTCGGGTGTCGTTTTGGTATAGCACCTTTGGCTTCATCTGGGACACCTTTCTGCAACGTGGTTGAAGGTCGTCCTCTACTACATAACACTTATGTAGAGATGTTATAGGCGAATTGAAATCATCCTTGACAAAGGGATGGATAATAGATACATGGTACTTTCTAATTGCTATTTTTTCGCCATTTCGCCTAATAGTAGGCCAGTAGTAACGAAGAGCAATTCTTTGAATTGACTTTTCACCACCATAATGTCCTGCAATGGGTATGCCACGGCACTCTTTTAAAATATCGGCTATTTTACTTTGAGACACAACTAACTGAGCGTCCTCATATTCAAAGTCTTGATTATATCGATACAAGACTCCTTGATTCATGACATAACCGCGATCAGTATATCGGATGATGTCTACAAATTCAGGTTCTTCCGATTCAAGGCAATCAATAATTATTTTAAGCTGTGAGTCAGTAAACTGTTCCAAAGTTTCTTATTACTTATTCTTAGTACAATCATTGCGATAATATTAATAATAATAATTTGTTTTTTACAAATTATAAATACTGAAGTCCAATCCAATTACGTCGTAGAAGCCCAAACGCTGGAATATTTGCACATGCTTATTTACTGTGCAGCAACAGCAACAGCTAATATAATGGGAAATAAGATCAGAATACGACGGAGGTACCAATACCGGAAGGACTGATAACAGAGTTGCACCCTGTGAGAAACGGCTTCTAAACAAGATTGAATTACTGCGTAGGGACATTGGTCAAATCAGCATACATACGAGGAACAAGAGCTGATCAAATAATGCTAAGCACTGCAAGACACTCGCAATATGATCCAGTAAACATCACAGCCCATCAGTGCCTGGATACATTAAAACAAAAACTCTCCGTTTATTCAGGACGACTAAGCAAGTACAAGGTTAATAACAGCCGGAAATGTGACAATGCGCTTTTTGAGCATGCCGAGAAGGCGTTCTATCGGAAACTTAATTCCACTGTCGAAAGTACGAATACATCATACCCAAGCCAAGAAGACATTCAGGAGTTTTGGGGAAATCAACTTTCCACACCAGCTGCTCTTAACACCAATGCTGGATGGATAGAAGATACGACGCACAGCTGTCAACACTACCGCACAACTGTTTATGAACCCTTCACCACAGAAGAAGTCTCTAATATCATCAAAGAGCTTCATAACTGGAAATCTCCTGGACCAGACGGAGTTCAAAACTTCTGGATTAAGAAGTTCTGGAGTGCTCATGAGTGCCTGTCAACATTAATTAATCGTGTTATTTCTAATCCGCAGGAAATACCATCATTCCTAACTCAGGGAACAACTTATTTAATACCGATATTTTTTTTGATACCGTACGTATCTGGGATTAGTGAATTTTCCCCTTAGAGGGAGTGTGAGCCGTATGGCTAAATCTGGATAATAATAATAACTCTCCGGGGGATACTCTCTGGGTATTCTTAGAACGGATACCCAGAGGGTAACAGAAATACCTGTCGTGGAACAAAAACTGACACCTGACTGTAGGTATAAAATGCACACCCATGATAATGGAGTTTAATAATTTATTATTAACAAGTGAGCCAAACAACAACAAGAGCTCCACTCGCTGAAGGTGCTGCGCTGGAACATCAGCCGGCGCTCACTCAAACGGGACGACCGAGGCAGCGTATGAAATGGACAGTGTCCATAAATGAAAATAATTTGGGCTTTTATTATAATGTGACAAACCTCGGTCAAGAAACGATCGGCTATCGACAACAACTGTATGCTGAATTTTGCAGAGAGTACCTAGAAATCCATGTATCTAAACAAAGAGTAGCAGACCAATACCGGGTAATTTTAAGAAACAATCTTATTCCAGAGACTAGACGCGACATTATCAGAAGCGAAATCGAAAGGCAGATCCATAACCAAGCGCAAGTTGCAGACCAAGTCCCTAATGAAATCCCTAATGAGCAGATTCCTGAGCTTCGCATACAAGAAACTCAACCTAATAATACACAGCAAGGACAGTAACGAGTTGCACGATAGTCTGGTAAACGAGATGGCACGCGCCGTACAAGAGTTAAGTGGAACAAACCCACTCAGCAGACCAACGCTAGCAAAAATAAACTTTTCTAAGAAACTAGGTGCGCTGTTACAAATTGTGAATACTGAAGTCCTACCCAATTATATCACAGAAGCCCACATATTGGAATATTTGCATATGCTGATTTACTGTGCAACAGCAACAGCAATTGCTAATGTTATGGGCATTAAGATCAGAACACGACGGGGTACCAACATCGGAAGGACTGGTAACAGAATAGCACCCTGGGAACAACGACTGTTGAATGAGATCGAATTACTGCGTAGGGACATTGGACAAATAACATAATACATAAGAGGAGTAAGAAGTAGAAAAATCATCAAAAGATCTGAAGAAATACTGTTTAACACTCTAAGACACTCACGATATGATCCAAAAAACAACACACCTCAACAATAAAACAAAAACTATCTGTTTACTCAGGCCGCCTGAGAAGATACAAAGTTAGTAACAACCGTAAATGCGACAATATACTTTTTTAGAATTCAGAGAAAGCTTTCTATAGGAAACTAAACTCCACTGTAGAAAATGTAAGTAAATCCTACCCAAGCCAAGAAGAAATTCATGAGTTTTGGGGAAATCAACTTTCGACGCCAGCTACCCATAACAACAATGCTGGATGAATTGAAGACACCACGAACAAATGTCAACACTACAGGAATATTCCTTATGAACCTTTCACTAATGAAGAAATCTCGAACATCATCAAAGAGCTTCATAACTGGAAATCTAATGGACCAGACGGAGTTCAAAACTTCTGGCTAAAGAAGTTTTGGAGTGTTCATGAGCTTTTAACTTTTAATTGCCATCATTTCTTACTCAGGGAACCACTTATCTAATACCGAAGGATCAAAATAACACCAAAGATCCAGCCAAGTGCCTCCCAATCACTTGTTTCCCAACTTTGTACAAATTGGTCACATTCTGTGTGGCTCGCCATATCTACCATCACTGTGCTCTGAACAATATCATAGAGTGAGGAAAGGCAGCAAATATTTGATTTCACGCAAACAAATCCTATGTATCTCTTGATACGTATTTCGACCTAATAGGTCTCGTCAGAAGAGCTATTCATAGGGGTTCTCAACGTGAAAAATCAATATTTTCTGCCTTTTAAGAAGCAACAATAACATGGCTTCAATACGGACGCATTGAAGCCATGTTATTGTTGCCTTCAAATCAAATATTTGCTGCTTTTTCTCATTTTATTCGGATTTAATCTGTGGAGTACTAGAAGCACAATTCGCTAAGGATTTCTGCTTAGTTGTAAAAGACATGTCGTGGAATGCAAATTTTAGATTCCCCATGTCTCTTTTAACATCTTTTATCAACGTCTGTTTGCCTTGCAATTCTTAGAAGGCTCAGATTATAAAGCAGAAATCTGAATTGTGTTTCGAAACTATTTTACGATTGTTTAATTAGATGTCGCTAGTGCGTCCGTATTGAAGCCATGTTATTGTTGCTTCTTAAAAGGCAGAAAATATTGATTTTTCACGTTGAGAACCCCTATGAATAGCTCTTCTGACGAGACCTATTAGGTCGAAATACGTATCAAGAGATACATAGGATTTGTTTGCGTGAAATCAAATATTTGCTGCCTTTTCTCATTTTATTCGGATTTACTCTGTGGAGTACTAGAAGCACAATTCGCTAAGGATTTCTGCTTAGTTGTAAAAGACATGTCGTGGAATGCAAATTTTAGATTCCCCATGTCTCTTTTAACATCTTTTATCAACTTCTGTTTGCCTTGCAATTCTTAGAAGGCTCAGATTAAAAGCAGAAATCGGAATTGTGTTTCGAAACTATTTTACGAATATCATAGAGCCTCAACAGAAAGGATGCGCTAAGGGCTCCATTGGATGCAAAGAACAACTTATTATCGACTCAGTCATTTCTAACCAGGCATACACAAGAAAAAGAAACCTTTTTACTGCCTTCATTGACTACAAGAAGGCTTTTGATTTAGTACCGCAGGAATGACTTATAGATATATTGAAAATATTTATATAAAGTCGATAATAATCTCGTGACCTTTTTGAAGCATATAATGGCAGAGTGGAAGACTAAAATTCACCTTCAAATACCTGGTGAATTTAATATCGAAACTGAAGATATCCCTATTAACCGGGGCCTTTTCCAGGGGGACTCGTTGAGTCCACTTTGGTTCTGCCTAGTGATGAACCCACTATCTCAGCTGCTGAACTCTACTGACTCAGGATTTAGCATAAAAAATAACAACACTGTTGTAGCGAAGCTTAATCATCTGTTGTATATGAATGATTTAAAATTAATTGCTTGCACTCAAAACCACCTAGATGAGATGCTAAAAACTGTAGAAAATTTCTCAAATGATATCAGTATGCATTTTGACTTGACAAGTGCCGTATAATAAATATAGTCAGAGGAAAGGTTCAGCCCAGAGGTTTCGAGCAAGATGGCCAAAACATCGAGGCAATGGGTGAAAATGATATGTACAAATAAAAAAAAGAGGTTAGTCTTCGTAAGTGGGTATATTTATTTAAAAAATATACTCACTTACGAAGACTAACCTCTTTTTTTGTAATACGTGGTATACAGCCAGCTACAGGAATTGTTGTGGATTTTTTTATATGTACAAATATCTCGGAGTAAAACAAGCGCGGAAAATTGACCATAAACAAATGAAAACTGAACTAACTTCGGAGTTCGTGCGAAGAGTAAGACAACTAAATCGGTCATATCTTAATAATAAAAATTTGTTTAAGGCATTAAATACGTACGCTTGTAAGAACACTTCTCACAAAGGCGCAAAAACATCATCCACGTAGTGCAGTAGAGAGAACAACATTACCGAGGTATCAAGGGGGAAAAGGACTTATGGATATAGGTGAGCAATTGGATAAACAAATTGCTAATTTAAGACGCTTATTTTCAGGTACATGCTGAGACATCTACTTTACATCGAGCAATTTGCGCAGTAGATGATACAATGCCGCTTAAACTGAGGGAACCAGAAATGCGAATAAACCACCTGACTCAGCAAGAAAAAATGCACACCTGGATGAGTAAACCTCTACATGGGCGACATCTCAATGAGATCAGCCAAGAATATGTCGACAATACCTCGTCGAACTATTGGTTGACATCAGGAAAGATGTTTCCCGAGACTGAGGGTTTTCTACTTGCCATTCAGGATCAGGTAATTCCAACTAAAAATTACCTAAAATATATTGTTAAAGATCCTCAAGTCCAAAATGACAAATGCCGATATGGATGCCAAGCCCAAGAAACCATCCAACATCTTACCGGTGGCTTCCAGGCATTTGTCGGTACCGATTAAAAAGAACGCCATGACTCAGTAGGAAAGATTATCCACCAAGAACTAGCTGACAAACTGGGACTTCTCCAAACCGACCATCTTCCTTATTATCAATATGTCCTTGATAGAATGCTTGAAAATGATAATTACAAGCTATACTGGGACCGCACTGTGCTCACAGACCAACAAGTAGCCCATAATAGATCGGATCTTATACTAGTGAATAAAATTACCAGGCAAACAACACTTATTGATGTGACGATACCTAACACTAACAATTTGCGTGTTAAATACAACGAAAAGATCGCCAAGTATAGAGATCTAGAAATACAAATCAAGAGACAATGGAGAATGGAAAGTACCTAAACAGTACCTATTGTTCTATCTACCACTGGTTCTATTCCCAAAAACCTCCTAGCGAACATAAAACAGCTGGGTCTAAATGAACATCTTTATAAGGCCATTCAGAAAGCTGTACTCCTCGCGACGTCCAGATGTGTACGAAAATTTTTGGGAGTTGCTCCAACATACCAAGTTACCTAGGGCTCGATACCACGGAAAGATTCCCACCAGAGCTCAATCCTTTTGATACCGTAGGTATTTGGGATGAGTGAATTTTCCCCTTAGATGGAGTGTGAGACGTATGGCTAAATCTGGAATAATAATAATATAATAAATACCTACCTTTATTAACAAACAAATTAAATTTTTCTTTACAATAAAATATTCGTATAATATCAGTAGGGCGAGATTCAGTTTGTATATCACTGTGTAACAGCGGCATACAACTGCATACAACTGCTCTTCCACCTAACCCCCGAAGATAGGATAGATAGACTATACCTAAATAATGAAATTGTATTTACAATGAAACATAAAAATATTACATATTAAATTTATAAATTATAAACTATTTAGTTTTTTTAATTCTTAAATTTTTAAATTACTGTTCAGCTAACAACTGCTCATAAATGAGCAGTTGTTAGCAATCTTGAACTTGATACTAGACAGATTTTTAATATTGTAGGACAAACTGTTAATATTGCAAGCAATTGAATACGAAAATGAACGTTTAAAAAAGTATGTTGTAGGTTTAGGTAAAGTGAAGGTATTCTTATGTCCAAAATTAAGATTATGAACGTCTGTCCTATAAGTTATTTGATTGTACGGGTATGGTGGAACTCTCTCTTAAATGATTTTATAGTAAAAACATAAAGCATAAAGTTTCCAACGATTTTTCATATTTAGCCACTTATCATCATCACAGTCATTAACATCTTAGTAGATGTGTTGTGGTTCATAATTGGGCTTCAGCAGCTCGGACAGTTTGATTGATAATATTTCTCCACTGGTCGCGGTCATCAGTTATATGTATTGCCTCAGTATACTGTTTATTGAGAAGCTTTTTAGTAATGTCCGCCCATCGCTGTGGAGATCTTCCGCGTTGGCGTTGAGTCTGAGGCCTTCCTTGGACCACCAACCGCTCCATTTTGTGATCACTTCGATGGATATGGCCAAAGAACTTTAAAATTCTAGAGTAAACGGTACTGGAGAGACGCTGATCCGGTTTAATTTCATCCAGAACCGAGATATTTGTACGGCGAGCCGTCCATGGAATTCGAAGCAGGCGTCTCCATGTCCACATTTCAAAGGCGTCTATACGTCGTCGATCTGATTTAGCCACTTAACTACAGTGAAAAATAACTTATCCTTTGAAATTTCCTGATGCCAAAAATCAAACGCAAACAAGAATTTTTTAATTTCTGTATTCTCCATGAATCAAATTCAGTGAGACACGCATTGTAAAGCACGTCACAATAATTTAATTTTGACAATACCAGAGCATTTATATACATAATAATGACTTTGTGGTCATACTTATTAAATTACGGCTTTGATACAGAAATTTTAAAACGGCGTAAGCTCTTTGTAAACAAATACTTACATGATATGTAAACCTTAAATCTTCGTCGAACCAAACCCCTAGGCTTTTAATCTTTTTGCTTAAAATTAAATTGTCATTTCCCAAGATAATTTGATTGGCAGAATTCTCTAAAAATATTTTCCTATGGAGATTCCTCCCAAAAATGATAACCTGAGTTTTTGATGTATTCAATTTTAAACAATGATATTGAGAAAAAATCTGCAGATGAAGAAGGTCATGATTTATTGCATTCACCGCTTGATCACACTCATTAGGATGAAATGAGAGGGTAGTTGGGTATCGTCTGTGTAATAATGTTGTGAACAGGACAAAAATACAGAGGGAAAATTATATTTGTATATAGAGAATAAAATTGGACCTAATATAGATCCTTGAGGCACACCAGTATTAAGATCTAGAAATGAAGACACATTTTGATTGAGTTTTACTGTTTGATATCTATAAAAAAGATTTCATTAGATCAACTGCTCTCGCTTCTAGACCAATATATTTTAAAATAGAGAATAACAAATTATGGTTAATTGTATCAAAAGCTTTTGAGTAGTCTAGAAGAATTAGAATTGATATTTTGTTTTGGTCATAGGCTCTAAAAATATCATCCGTAATATTTAATAAAGCAGGAAGACAGCTATATCTGGACCTAAGACCTGACTGCATCATAGGGATTATGTTATTTTTTAAATGCGTTTGTAACTGAATATGAATCACCTTTTCCAAAATTTAAGATAATGTGGGCAGTACACTTACTGGTCATAATTAATTCATGCTTTCTGTAATTTTAGTCTTCGGTAAAGGAATGACGTGTGTCCGTTTCCATTTAGTGGGAAAAATTGAATTTGTTAAACAAAAGTTAATGATATGTGTGATATACGGTAGAGGAAAGGGAATACACAGTTACAGCGTTAATATGTTAATACGATCATCACCAATAGCTTTACTTTTAATAATAATAATAATATGTAAAATAATTATTAATTTCAGATACTGGTTTAACGGTAAGAGAAGAACTAAAGGAATACTTAAAGTTCGATAGTACAGAGGTCACAAATATCTTTCATGTCTGGACCACAGATAGGCCTTGATTACATATCGGCGATACGATTCGTTCGTCCAGGAACATATTCAATTCGTAAGTCATAACTTTGCACTTCAAATGACCATCTAGCAAGGCGGCCAGTAGGAGATTTTAGCGGGATCAACCATTTCAGTTGATGTGTTTTTCAGTTAATGTGACTGTTCAGTGGTTAATGATCTGTTTTGACAATAATAGACGAACTTTCTATGTAACCCCGGAATTTATTAATTGCATATACTATAGCTAAAGCTTCTCGCTCTGTAGTACTATAGTTATGTTCAGCCGCTGTGAGTTAGCGACTTGCATATTTTATCAGCTTCTAATTTCCCCCCCCCCCTGGAGAAGACATGCGCTAAGTGCATACGAAGTTGCGTCTGTTTTTATTATAAAACAGTTTGTAAAAGTTGCTTGTTGCAGAATAGGAGCTTGCGTAAGCCATCTTTTAAAAGTTTCATAAGCCTGGTTTTGTGCCGGTCCTCAAACAAATGCTACATTCCTCGTAGTTAAGTCTGAAAGAGGTTTTGATATATCTGCGAAGTTTGGCACAAAACGTCAAAACCAACTACAAGTTTGTAAAAATGATAAAACATGTTTAACAAGGTGCCCTAAATGCTTGACAGAAGAGCGCACAAAAATACATTTCGCCCTATTTACACACAATTTAAACACTTGCAATTTTTGAAACGTATTAGTTAGATCATTGATATGATTTTCAAACAAACTACGGTAATCCGCTACGAAAACGATTAATAAGCCTTTGAAAAGGAGCAGGCGCGTTTCGGAGACCAAAAGGCATACAATGAAATCTAAAAATACCAAAAGGAGTAATTAAAGAATTGTTATCTCGATCTGATGGACCAACACTTATTTGATGATACCTACTTTTCAAATATAGTGTTGTCATAAATAGTGTCTGTATTATCGCATGCAACAGATCGTTATTTCGTTGAGGCGTCTGTAATCAAAATACATGCGAAAAATACCGTCTTTTTAGGAACGGGCAAAGTAGGTGCAGCATAAGCTGAGTCAGATTCATCAATGATTTCCATTTTCAATAAATGATGGATTTCATTTTTGAGTATTTTCGCTTTCTGAGGAGTTGTCCTATAAGGAAGCACAACGATTGTAATATCACTGGTTAAATTAATACAATGATCAGCAAATGGTGTAGGTTCATTATTCAAAACACCACTGTACTGATTTATCAAGCACTACTCTAAAGTACTACGCTCAAAAGTATTTAACTGTGAGACTTGGTTCTGTAGTAAAGTGAATTCAAGAAGGTTAATTGAAGCATTGCAGGAGTTACGTTCTCGTAATAATTTAAGTTGGACATTAGGAGAATCAGCAAGTATTTCATTTGAGGGATATTAATAATAACAGCATTTTTAAGAAGTCTATGCCAAGAAGAGTTTTAGCTTATGTGTGCTCAGGAAATGCAATAAAAGTTGTAGGTATGGATCTATCTAATAGGAGAACCAAACATTCAAAAATATGAGCTGTTACCGTGCGGCTTATAGCGCCAGCAAGCACTAAACTCATTTCCTTCGAAACATAGTGTAGACCTTTGCTTTAAAATGATTGTATAGCTCCACAACCACTCAAACCTTACAAAAAGGCTGCTTCTGTGGTAATAGGATTTACAGAAATTTTACAGTTAGGATAATTTGTGCGAATATAACCAGGAGTATTGCAACCATAACAAACTACACTGGAACTGTCTATTACTAGAAGGTACATACGTGCTAACTGAATCAATAGAATTATATTGCTTAGTCTTTTGACTAATATTGTTAAATTTTCTGCATTATGACTAAATATGGCCAAAATGTATACAAAACGTACACTTCGATTTGAATTTTATTTTGCCTCAATTTTCTTGATTTAATTGAGGTTTTTGTCGACGATCAGAGTCGGTAGAAACTAAACCTTCCATTAAGGAGGCTTCGATTTCTCGAGATTCCATTAAAAGTTACTTAAAGTTTTGAAATTTATTTCTTGGTAGCCTTTTTCGTAATTTGCGTACCAGTAAGCCATAAACCATATCCAACTGATCTATACCCTAACTCTTCAGTTAGGGTGTAAGGTAATTGTGGAAGCAAAGCTCGAATACGGAAAACAAATAATTCAGTATGGGCAAAACTGCGTAGAATGACAAACAAAAACGAATATTCACTAGAATAATCGAAATGAATCGACTTCGGTACTATCTTGATCATGTCGATGCAAAATCGATATACCGGCAAGGGCAAGCATAAAACCGCGCGAAATGGAAGGTGCCATGCTGTGAAAGTAGGGTTAATGATTCAAAATAATATTTACAGCGAAATCTACGGTATTAAAACACTTTAACACTTACGAAATAATGTTTTTCTACTCTCTTACTAGTAAATTGTATATTACCTACTATTTGGATGCTAAGTAAATGCATCATAACAGATACTGACACGTAATGACTAGCACGTAATAAAAAAAATTACGCTTCAGTTCTATAAAAATGTGTAATATCACATAAGCCTTGTACACTAACGGTTAGAGAAACATTTGAAGAGACAACCAGACATCTCAAAAATTCAATAAACAAAATAAATAATTGGAATCACCCATTTACACCAATCAATAAAATTGCCCCTTACAATAAAAGAGTGAATTGCAGAAACAAACAAAAGAAACCTGTAGAAATGAAACTGAAATAATAAGATGATATATTGTATATTAGGACAAAGCCACATTTTACAACCAAAAAGTATAAAAACAAATACTCAAACGAATATGGTTTTATGGTCTACAAATATGGGGCTGTAGTAGTGAGAAAGAATATCTTTTCTTGTGACGAAAGTGTCCAAAACTGAATATTAAAGAATATACGCCGTGGTATATTCACAACAAAAACCGATATCGAGAACACAACGTGGAAATAATTAGATAATACCTTATGACTTAACCTCATATAGACATAATATTTAATACCTAATATAAATTGTATCAGTTCTTATTATATTTTTTATTCAGTGAATAAGTATTGTTTGTATTTATTTAGACATCAGCAGTTATCAAACTCTACGTACCTTCTAAATATAATTATAATAGTTGATTAATGAATTAGTTAATTGATTAATATTTCTTTATCCTGTTAATACACAATTATTGATATAAAAAATTGTTAAACGAATTTCACACTTTGTAAATATTTAAATATCTAAAACTTCTATGTGGAGTGTATGTACATGCATTTTTGCTATCTCCCTGACTCATACTACGGTGGTCGTTTTTTATTTCTGAATATCAGAGATAAAACGAAATTTGCCAAGTTGTTTCGTCCACTCGCACTTTGTAAATAACCTCTTATTGGTTAAGGCTGTTTTATCGGTGCACCAAAACCTAGGGACAGTGTTTTTTCTGTTATTTACCAACAAAATGTCTCGAAATTTGGACACATTATTCGAAATTATGTTGCCTTTAGAACGATGGTTTTACTTTTTTTATTTTTTGAAACTTCTGTTGAAAAATTGGATTATACTGTTTATATTGGATTATACTATTATAACCAAACTTTTTACGCCCATCACTTGAAAGAGTTTTTTCTCTGTAATCGTTAATTTTTTTGTCACCTTTCTGTGTTCAGTAATAATCGAGAAAAGCGTGTTCCAACTTTGAAGAAAATCACTAAAAAATACTAAAATATAATAATTAAACGTGTTACTCATCATTGGCGCTTAGTTTAATCGTTATTGCCTTCGTGACGTCAAATCTCATGAGCGTACGGTCAGTTAGTTCGTGTTAAAACTAATTTGAATGGAGAATAATGCATTTGTTGTCATTAAACTACCCGTCGACCGGCGCTACTGAGTAAAGATGGTCTGGCATAAGCAGTGTAGAAAAGTAAGTGATACGCCCATTTCAAATTGCAGTGTGACTTGAACTGCTAAAACAGACTTAATATAAAAATGATTTGTCGCATAATTTGCGGCATATAAAAATGATTCGCGTATAAATCAAAAAAATAGTTGGGATAACGAATGATGTGAAAAGATCTTTTTATCTTTACATATTCCATCGATATTTTACAAACACAAAATTTAGATCATATGTGTTGGCACAAAACAGAAAAAATTGTTATTGTTATTTGTTCTGTGGTTTGAGTGTATTTTACTGATATAATGGACTACCCATGATACTATAACAAAACAAGATAAGTCAACGCGCATGTTCTTGTGACGTAAGCCCGAGACAACTTTAATGACAGCAAGTTAAACTTTAACAGCAGAGCAAATGTTTCTATGGATAATAATAAATGTTTCTATAGATAATAATATATACTAATGCCCATTTTAATAGAACTTGAAGTAATACATTATTTTTGATAGGTCTTTAAAAAAAGTAACTTTGGATGTATGTAGTATGTATTGAAATGAAAGATATTTTTCGTAGTTATAATGGCGACACATTAAAAATAGCAAAAAATTATTTAAAAAACTTAATGAAAGCTGCAAAATATGTAAATGTTAGCGGAGATGTAAAATTACTGTTTTTTAGATGTAAAATGTATTTTAAAATACGAATTCTAAATCAAAATATTAAAAATAATTACAATACCGCAAAAGAAAAATCACAAAGATTGTAAAATAAATGTCTAAATGATATTCATAAAGTCTCAAGTATGACCCGCTTTTCCTTTATGGTCAAATTCTTTACATTTTGCCGGCCTTTTATATTTAATTTATGTTTTGTAGCAATATTTATTTTGTTTGTAATACACACAATCAAATCGTAGATTCATATATTTCTTTAATTAATTTTACAAATTACTTATTAATTTTCAAAACACGTTTTCACAGAAAGTAACTAGTTATGACTTCTTAGTGCAAGATATGGCATCGAGGTATACTTACCGTTAACAGTTTAAGTTTTGAAGTTGTTCATTACAGTAATGGAACAACGTTGCCATATGATGCATCGTTAAAATATGATACATACAAGTCCCCTGGCTTTGTCTCGCTATGACGACATGCGCAAAGTCAATTAAAATTAGAACAGCAAGTGAGCATATCTTGTTGTTATAGTATCATGGGACTATCTAAGCTCTGACGTCACAATGGGCGGGGGTTTTAAAAACCTTTCCAAACAAATCTGTTTTACGTGTCTTTCTCCCATAAGAAGTTGGAAATATTGATTTTTTTAATTGTTTTAAGAATAAATAAGGACTTTTGGTTATAAACATTCATTATCTGAGATTGGTATTATTTGATGTTCGTGAATTTGTGAAGTAAGAATATCAAAGCATTAAGATATTAATAGTCTCAAAGTTCATATTTTAAGGTTATGTTAAGTTTTGTTTAAAACTTTAATTGTTTTTTCTTTATTTCAAGATATTTTGTTGTTGTTTTTTTCAGGGTTATTTCAAAATTGATCAATAAATCATAGAATTTATTCACGAAGTTAAAAAATATATAAATTAATGTTATATGTAATAAATTAATTAAACCTCTTTTTTAGGTGCCATTAAAGACTACAGATATTCGTTTTGTAGTTAATAAGGATACTCCAGCCGTCAGAGACGAAACTGCCACTGTGTAGCATTTGCAATTTCATTGATTCTTTGGTGTATAATGAAATCCCCTCGTATATGTAATATATTGAAATCCCCTCACAAATGTTTGAAAAATCGCAGAATATTTTTTAATGTATTTCAGTTTCCTATTTGTACGTATTAAAAGACCGAATTATTTCAATTCCTTTTAGCGTCGAGCTAATATAAACCATTTTAGAGTTGTTTATTTATTTCGCAGCTGCAAATTTTCCTGTCGATAATTATTTGATTTAAGCCGCCCGATGTACTGCGTTTTCAAATTAATAATCTACGTCTTAATTTCCGTCGTTTTGTTTATTTCAAGTTATGTGAACGAATTTTTAAGATAATTTCGTCATTCTTACTTGGGTCGCTGTAGGCTCAGGTATGGATCTAGATTCATCCGTCGAATTTGTAGTTTTCTGTTTTTGGTCCCTTTTTATGAAAATATGTAGCAGTGAAAAATAAATTGTGAAGTATGTCTAGTTACAGAGGAGGTTAAAAAAGTATTTAAGAGATTTGTGTCGCCTGCAGCAATTCTGATGTTCCAGTTTGTTTCCAGTTGAAGTGCTTCTTCAATCTCGCTGATCCTGCTTTGTTTCTGAAACAGTTTGTTTAGTTTCAGTTATAGTTCCAGAATTCTAGTGTAAAACCCAGTGCAGTCCAGGTAACTTTTGTGAAAATATTTAAAGTAAAGTAGACATTTTTTTAATAATATAATTGCTTTCATTAAAATTTAAAGGATTTATAATAATTAATAAATTATAAAATTTTAGGGTTTGACTTTAGCTGTCAATTTGTGTGTTCAGTTTTTTTTTAATTTATTGTTAACTTATGATAGCTCGTTTTATTATTTTTTGAATTTAGTTTGTTTTATTTTTAAAAAAGAAGGTTAACCTCCATGCAATTTTGTAAGTTTTGTAGCAACAGAGTTTGTAAACGGCTAGGACACATGTAAGTTTCTGTAATAATCTATATGTAAATTTGTGCCATTATTTTTTAACTGTTTGTGGTAAGACACCAATAAATGTTAAATTTTGTTTCTTAACATTTTGTTAATTTTTTTAAAACTAACCCTTTTTTGAGTTTTATTTGAAAAAATATGTTTTTTATGTTTAATAATTACTTCCCTAATTACAACTAGTGGTTGTAATAGGTATAATTGGGCACCTCGAAGTGATGCCGTATATTAAATTAGTAGAGGTGTTTCCTGTTTCTTTTTGCTTTATTTGTCCCAAGAGATTTATGACCCTTTGTTCCATTTTTTGGTAGTTGCCCCACTCCAACCCCTTTAATTCTACTTATCCACGACGCCAGCTCTCCTAACCAACCCTGAGTGCCGTTCGCACAAGTTGCGTTTATTTTGCTTGCCCTATCTCCACCCCAGTAATTTCTATCCCTTATATTTACCCCCATAATCTTACCCTGAGGTACGCAAAATATATTCGTTACAACTGAACCTCTAAAAATCATACGAACAAGCTGAATTTTGCCAAGAATATTAATTTTGGGACTCCAAAAAAAGATTCAAAAAAGTTTACCACTTTTACCCCCGGGCTTCCCCCTAAAACCTTTCTCGTATGGAGTAAAAACGTAACAAAATCGATTTACACAGAATCTGTACACCGTAGAAAAAATGTTTCACATAAAAAATGTAGCTGAGATGTTTCACATAAAGAATGTAGAATGACCCATTCTCTTAGAAAGAACGCTTGAAGCGACAGTCGATTTTGCATGTCAATTACGCGCGCAAAATAAATGTTCAATTAAATAGGTAAAGAAATAATAAATAAGACTTACTCACAATCAATTTAATTTAACTATTCAGACGACCGGTTTCGCTTTCTACAATATGCAAAGCATCTTCAGGTCTCGATACAAAGTTAAATAAATGCTGAAATAATAATAAACCCATATTAGGGTGTTGTCTAATAAAGATAAACAAAGTAGATGTTATAAAATTACAATAATTATGCCAATATTACATGTCTGTGGTTTTTCAAAATGAATAAAAAGGTATAAAAAGTTTTAACAGACAAGGTAAGACCACAAATTGTTATAAAATAGTCTATTAGATTGTAATAAATTAATAAATGAGCAAATAAATAAAACATTACTTACATGCCGGTACTCTATTAATTGATGGATGGTAGAACATGGTTGAAACTATCATGTATTGTTGAATGGAGAACTTAAGTCTGCTATTGTAGTTGTTTGACAATAAACGGGAAGTTCTTGAGGAGATATATTTGATCCAATGAAGTAGAGATAGGTGTAATGTGATTGTTTGTTAGATGAAAGTGATGTTATATACCATTGTATTATTTAAAAGTTATTTATACTTATTCAAGAGATATATTTATGAAATGTATGTTATTTATTGAGTATTTATTTTATGAAGGTGACAGTTTTATGACAATGAATAAGATTAGATGTACAAATTATGTGGGTGTGCAATTTTTCAACTTGTAATTATCAAATTTCTTTGATAAAGTTCTATTGGCAAAATGGTAGATTATTGCAAAGTCAAGTATATAAAAATATTAAATATTAAAGTATAATATAATTAATATAGTATATATAAATACAATATAATATTAATATAAAAATATTAAAGTTAAAACCATTAATAAATTTAATAAATAATAGAGGAAGTGGTCCGAATATGAGCCCCCCATTTGTTTTTTTTGTATAAATTTTTGAAAGTTACGAATAAATATCCAGTAAATTACACACTACAAGCTTAAAGGTTTACCTTATGGTATATTAAAAAGGCATTATCAAAAAAATTAAATTTAGGTGGAATTTGTGTCAACACTTAAATTATGTACAGATCTACTTTTGGATTAGACTGCGTGGAATATGGGCCCCCTAGTAAAATAATTGATAGGTATCTAACAATTTGAAAAAACATATATTTTTCAAATAAAAAAAACTGAAAATGAAAATGAAAATACATTTCAACTTAAAAACCACATATTACACGCAAAAGTCACAAATATATGCATCTTTTTCGGCACCTGAACATTGTTCGTGAGCCCATTGATTGCACATGAAGCATTGAATCCATAACTCTCCTCTCTGGTCATCGGAAAAGCGACCATCACAAAATAGGCATACTGCATCACAGCCGTCAGGAACAGATTTGCCAATTTCGTCGATATCCATATCTTCATCGTCTGGGACAAACTCGTGACTTTCATCCTCAGAGTCGCTGACTTTATTGTCTTTTGCTTGCTGTCTTTTTTTGTTAGTTGTCTTCTTTGCTTTTGATTTTGAAAAGACTTGTCGTTTGGTGCTTGCTTTCTTAGGCGTGTTGGTGCAGGATTTCTCTAACTCATCCTTGTAGGGGGAAGAGGTGATCACTTGCGATTTAGTTGATTTTCTTCCCCGAGTGGTATTTTTCTTTGTGACGGAAGGTACAGGTGAAATGTCAAATGGTGAGACCAATTTAACGGAATTTTCCATTCCTGGAACAGATGGTCTAGAGAAATTGGAATTTGACGGCGAAGATGTTGCCTGTGATTGTAATTTAGCTGTATCTTCCCAAAAAGAACATCCTGGCTGAGGTTCTGGGGTACCATGCTGGGGTTCTGTTGTGACAGGCCGCGCTTGAGGCGAGGCTTGAGACAAAATGTTGCAGTTTTTCTCAGCCTGAATTCGTTCAGATATAAAATCTGCTTCAGAAAAAATGTGACGGTTGAACGGATATATTCCCGTCGCCCTAAAACCACTAGCAGCTATTTCGGCACACTGTGATTTTAAAAAGGCTTTACCTAAAAGTTCTGCCAAGTCAAACTGTGTGAGGGCTCGTTGGTTAACACGAAGCCAATTTCTAATTTCCTCACTGTAATAAGCCTTGAAACTTCCCATGAATGTTTTATCAAGGGGTTGTAATTTATGAGTTGAGTGAGGCGGCAAAGAGATAATGGAAATATGATTTTCACGAGCTAGTCGAATAACTTCTAAGTTTCGTGTGTGGCTATAATGGCCATCTAACACTAGCAGAACTGGACATTCTTTTGTTGGTTTAACAAAATTTATGAAATGCCTCATCCAATCGGAAAACAAATTCTGTTGCACCCACCCACTTGGATGTACTGCGTAGATTGAACCTGGAGGAGCCCCTCGCATCAGCTGTTCGTTGCGATTTTTTCTCGGGAAAATTAACATGGGCGGTACAAATTGACCTCCAGCGCTCATTGCAGCTATAAACGTAACTAGTGAACCCCGTTCGGCTGAGGTAATTGAAGCAATTTGCCGTTTTCCTTTTCTTCCCACCACTGATGCCACCTTACTTTGAACAACTGTAAGCCCAGTCTCATCTACATTGTAAATTTGGTGAGGCGAAAATTTATTTTTTGAGTATTCACTCTGCAAATTGTCAAAAAATTGCTCCACATTTTCCTTATTGAAGCCTAATGCTCTAGCGAAGGAAGTTCCTGTTGGTCTTCGAATAGAAAGTACATTTTTGTGACGTAGTAAAAATGCATCCAACCAGCTTCTCCCCGCCACACCATTTTTAAATGGATGAGCTATTCCATTACGAACAGCTAAGACATATGCCATTTTTCTAATGTCCTTTCTTGTGAGACCATAGTAAGTAGCTTCCATGGACAAAACATATTGGACAAGTTCTTCCTCCAGTTCTTTTCCTAATGTTGTCTTTCTTCCTAGTTGAGTTTTAACTACGTCACTAATATTTAAATTACCTTCCTTTTGTTTTTTTAACAGTCTTTGAAGTGTAGATCGTGGCACGCTGAACTGTTTGCTTGCAGTTTTAAGACCCATTATTTTGTTATTAACACTGTCCATAGCCTTAACCATATCTTCACGTCTCCATGTTTGTCTTAAGTTCTTTGAAAAAAACTTCGGTTTGCTTCGTGGCATAATGAACTGCAAAAAAAACACTTTATTAAGACTTGGTCCGAATATGAGCTCTGTCCCATAATAGGACCACGGTAGGGGCCCATATTAACAACATTCCACCTGATTATTTAAAAGCATTCAATTTCTTCTCAATTCATTATTAGGTTAGTTTTTATGATGGAATATCAAATACTGATCACTTTTCTAACATACTAACACATCAACTCTCCAGTTTCAAACATAAACGTTGATAAATAGCACAAAAACACTTACCGTAAAATATTTGTTGAACTACACAAATAAACTTATGTCACCTGTTAGTACAGAGATATACACGAGACTGCGTGCATAAACAGAAAAATGTTTGGGGGTCTAGTAGAAGTATTTTAGTACGAAATTCATAGATGTCGCGACGTGCTCTAGTTGAAATATATTGGGGGCCCATAATAAGTGCAGGGCTCATATTCGGACCACTTCCTCTAAATTTGCTTTATACCGGTTTAAATAGAGTACCTTTTGCCTGTTGGTATAACCAATTTCCGGTCCCAACTGTCAGATATTAGAATTGCCAACTAATTATTGAAGGCTTAATAATTCAGTCAATTTCTGGAATTCATAAATTAATTACCATCAATAATTATCCACTTATTACTTTAGTTACATATTAATATATCAGAACTTGAATTAAATATTTAAAAATATTTATACACACCATGACAGATAACTCACACAAAAATATTTTCAAATAAATTTTGTAAATTTGTATATACGTTTTGATTACAAAATGTACATGTTTAGTTGCCAAATAATCACTGTAATTTGTTCTGTAATTTGGACTAAACTGAGTTAGTTATAATGGGGGATGTATTTCAATTATTCGTATTGTTACATTTAAATTTAATTAATTAAAGATTGTTAAAGTATGCCAATATTAAACACATCAATTTACTTTTGATATCTTAATTAAAACAATTTAGAGACATTCATTAATATCAGCATATTTCATAAAACTAGATAACTTAACTTACAGTATTGAGAAATAGAAGAAGAACTGTCACATTTTAACCTACATATGTCAAATTTACCTCTAAAATCTAATAGATAACATAAAAAACTCATTGTCTCCAAGACTGAGATGTAGTGCATAAAAGTCCTTCCCCTTTTTAAATTTAATGTTTGTTTCGTCCCTTCTAAGTGTTTTCTGTTCCTGTGTGTTTAAATTGTCCTTAATGGTTTTAACTTTAATATTTTTATATACTTGACTTTGCAATAATCTACCATTTTGCCAATAGAACTTTATCAAAGAAATTTGATAATTACAAGTTGAAAGAATTGCACACCCACACAATTTGTACATCTAATCTTATTCATTGTCATAAAACTGTCACCTTCATAAAATAAATACTCAATAAATAACACACATTTCATAAATATATCTCTTGAATAAGTATAAATAACTTTTAAATAATACAATGGTATATAACATCACTTTCATCTAACAAACAATCACATTACACCTATCTCTACTTCATTGGATCAAATCTATCTCCTCAAGAACTTCCCGTTTATTGTCAAACAACTACAATAGCAGACTTAAGTTCTCCATTCAACAATACATGATAGTTTCAACCATGTTCTACCATCCATCAATTAATAGAGTACCGGCATGTAAGTAATGTTTTATTTATTTGCTCATTTATTAATTTATTACAATCTAATAGACTATTTTATAACAATTTGTGGGTCTTACCTTGTCTGTTAAAACTTTTTATACCTTTTTATTCATTTTGAAAAACCACAGACATGTAATATTGGCATAATTATTGTAATTTTATAACATCTACTTTGTTTATCTTTATTAGACAACACCCTAATATGGGTTTATTATTATTTCAGCATTTATTTAACTTTGTATCGAGACCTGAAGATGCTTTGCATATTGTAGAAAGCGAAACCGGTCGTCTGATAGTTAAATTAAATTGATTGTGAGTAAGTCTTATTTATTATTTCTTTACCTATTTGAAATGGACTCACACAAGCAACACACTCATGAGTTCAATTAAATTTGTACCAGCTGGACGGTAATCGATCGATACCTCTTGATCCAAATGTCCTATCGACAAAAATCAAGATGCATTTTATATGCAAAGAGTGTAGCTTTCGTATGTAGTTTTTGTGTTTTGCTGAAAATAAACTCAGTTTTTTAAATAAGTAAACGTAGCGCGATTTTTGGCATTTTTTATGATTCTCTCGAGATCAATACAATCTATCCCTTTAGTTGACAGGCCACAATGAAGTTTTGATTACTAGAGCCTAACCCTTAAAAATTTTAGTTTTGCGTTTTAACAACAAATCGCTGCCTCAGTGCAACACTGTACTATCTCAAAATCAACCATTTTGAGAAAAACGGGTTTAAAGTTTTTCATGCCTTAATATTGACGCCTTAGCGAAAATTATTGTTTATTTTCATTTCTCAGTTAGTTGTTAGTTTAGGTAAATTAGTCTTGTACAATTTTAAAAAGCACTGACGTATTATCTTTTAAAACATTAATTTTTATTTGTTTAAATGAAACGAATTTGAGTTGTTACAATATTGAACTGAACGTCTTAACAACTTTTAAAACTTACTTTTATTTGTTGATGTTACTGTTTTGTTCTGAAAATTAAATGACATTAAATTAAATTTCTTCCACAATGTTATAAAATACTGTTGGATGTTACAGTTTAGCTCTGAAATAATATATAAAATAAAAATATTGAGTGATTGTTGTGTAAATGTTGTTAAGAAAGTTTTAGTAAAACACTATTTCCTAATGGAGAATAAACAATGTTTATTGTCAACGCCATCTTAAAAAACTACAGATATTTTTTGGCTGTATTCAGTACACGTTAACAGAATAAACTACACTGACTTACTTATCATCATCATTGTCTTTGGTCCTCAACCCATGGAAAAAGTTATGATAAGGCGTTGGTATTAATCTTGCATCACATAAACATATTAAATCCGCTTTTTTCTGAAAAGAAATCCCTGGTGGAGTTTGATATGCTTTTTGAGTTGGTAAGAGGTCTCTTTGGCTTATAAATTAACTAATGATCTAGAGTTCGGCAGCTGTTGTTTGTTTTTCTAGGTTTCGTTGAGACATATCTAGAAGTCAGTGAAGAATGTCTTCAAGACACAACAACAAGAGACGTCTTTCTTTTTTGATATTTTATCATCTAGGTTAAAAGACATTTCCTTTTGCTCATAAGAATACTTGAAGAATGCATGCTATCCCCTAGTTTTGACTAGGACCTATAATTAAGTATTTATGAGTAATTGAAGGAATATCTAAAGTTTGTACTGCATAGAGATACATTGATAAGAGAACGTGGTTTTTATTTTGGCCACCGCAGTTGTCAGAATAAAAAATATCTGACTTTGCATTAGCTTTTTCTTTTAAAAAATCAAAAGATAAGCGATTTAAACATTTGCACACTTATGCAATATAGCATGGCTGCTTAGTGTCGTCAAAACGTAAAATGAGGTTTATTCTTTATAATAAAATGTTGATATTTGTACCTTTGGAAGTTGAAATACAGCTTCAAGATCAAAGAAAGCAACAACAGTGTTTGAGTTATGATCCCTACTATTGTTTTTGTCTTGCTGTTTCTCTGCACGAGACAGTTCTTTCTCCTTTTTGTTTTCTTGCTCTGTACTGTTCTGATAACTGGCACAGAAAAAACATTGGTCTTTCTTCGGAATGAAAAATCCAATATTAAATTTTGTATTAAATATAACTTCATACTTGTGTTGTTTACCAAACGGAGCTCATTTTTTAATGCAATTTTCTTTATACAACCTATACATTTCAGATAGAGTTAAGTCACCATCTATGAACTCTCTTTTATTATCAGCTCGATAGTAGTGCGACTCAATTCTCGAAAATGAATTGATGTGGTCATAAATACTATTTATTGTCAATGGATCTATGCGTGGTTGGTTATGATGTTTTTCTCTTTGATCTTTAAGTATTATACCAGAGCACGTAGTTTTCTTCTTTACAGTAGTAAGATAGGTTGCACTAATATAAAAAGTATTGGTAAACATGTTTTTAGAAACTTGGAGTTTCTTTCCATCTACAATACAATGGTATTTGTAGTTTGTTGTCCGTTGAGAGTTCTCCTTTTTGTAACTATACTTTGGGTGTACTTCTTCCATTAACTTAGATATAAAATCTCTTTTCCGGTTAGCATCATGAAGACCAAGAAAGGCATCTAAAAGTTTTTGTCAAACATCTAAATTTAGTTTTGACGAACATTTCAACCTGCATTTATCACCACAGCCAGTTTTTAAAGTTGTCTTATCCACAAGTGTCCCTAATTTGGTTTTGTAAGCCTCGCCTTTATTTATTTTCATTTTCTGAATGTTTTTCAGAGGTATCTTCCGATTTGGCAACAGTCACAAGGAATATCACTGCCCGAGCAAAACAAATACCTATGCGCTTTGCTTCTCATTATAATGCCATAAGCTGAAATGAAAGTAGTGTTTCTACCATAAACCATGTATACAAACGAAGAAAAATTACAAATTTTAAAATGGTATTTTGAGGGCAACTTGTACCGTGATATTATAAATTTATTTACTTGTGCCTATGAAGATAGGCCAATACCGACATAATAATTAACTATTAGTCGTATTCTTAATTGAATCGTTTGGGTGTGTACAAAACGGTTCGGCAAAATAGGGAAAAAGATGTTTGTAGTGTTGCTGAAACTAGTGATCCTTGTTTAAGCAAAACTATTGCTGAGGAAGTTGACATGGATTATAGCACTGTCAGGAATATTTTGAAACGGAATGGTTATCGTTGTTTAAAAGTTTCATCAACTCAATAGTTATTAGAAGAGGACAATTTCAAACGCATGGAATTTTGTGAACTGATAAAATAATGAAATGAATTTTTAAAAACATTTGTTACGATGAATCGACATTTTCGTTACATCGGAGACATAATCCTTCTGTCGTACGATATTGGTCTCGGCATAATAAACACTTGAGTATTCCAATACGAATACAATATCCTCAAAAACCTGGCGAAACCTGTCCAAACAAAAAATGTTTGGACAGGTATTTTGGGGGACTATATCGTCGGTCCATTTTTAATTGATGGTAATTTAACGGTAAATAAATATTTAAAATTGTTGCAAAATCAAATTATTCCAGCAGTTCAATTACTTCCTGTCAACTTTTAGTACATATATTTTCAGCAAGATGGCTGTCCTGCTCACAATACACGAGCAGTTCAAAATTATTTAGAAACCACTTTTGGAAATAAATTACTTTCTTCTCGTGGTACAATCAAGTGGCATCCCAGATCACCAGACTTATCCCCAGATGATTTTTTTCTTTGGGGATATTTAAAAGCGAGTATTTATCGACATGGTTTTAAAGGAGCCCGAAATTTAGCGGAATTGAGGGACAGAATAATTCATCTTTGTGGAAACATTAGACCGGAACTATTCAGGGATATGAGAATATCTTTGTACAACAGATTTGGTTATTGCTCTGCAGAAAGAGGTGGAATATTTGTACCTCTATTACGTTAAATTTTTGTTTTTAATATTATTAGTGTGTTATTTTTGAAACTCATTTTTATTTTAATTTTTAGAAATCTACTTTTTTATACCATTTTGGCAATAAAATATAACAATTTTTTTAGTAAAATAATATTTTAATTATATATCTACGTAAAATTATAGATTTTTGGCGAATTGATACGTACCCTACCTGTGTTCCGTTTTATACTAGCGGCTTGGCGAGATGCGAGATTTTATTATACTTACGATGATCGTTTACGTTTGGTAACTTGTTCGCACGTTCGCAGCAGTCGAAAAATATCGACTGAAGAAGGAGTCCAGCCCAACAAATGAATTAATTATAAAACATCGTGACGTTATATTGAAATTTACACTGGTTAATTGCAAATCAGTTAATAATTGTATATAGTCAACCACTGGGATTTTCTTTATCGTTATTAGTATTTTTCTTAGATTCTAGAGAAACAGCCAAGTTAGTTCAGTTAAAGTAAGTATAAGTATACCATATATACTTATATATAACTTTTAAATTATTTTATTTTAATGTTTTTGGCCACTAGTAATTTGAAAAAATACGTATTGCTCTCCAAAGTCTAATTTGTCAATTTTAATAGTCATTATTCAAATATCAACCTATACAGCAGAGCCAATGTACCTGACTAATACATAGAGACGAAGAGAAGCTAAGAATAATAAAAAAAAGTTCCTCAAAAGAATTCTCGGACCAAAAACACCCAAGACGGAGAATTTAGACGATTATTTAACAATGAAATTAATAATCAGGCGTGTGGAAAAGTTATAGTCACACATATAAAAGTTAAAGAAGAACATAAATTAATAAAGAGAATATTAAAGTGGAAACCTATAAATACAAGACCTAAAGGGAGAGCAAAGTACAGATGGGAAGATCAGGTCAGAAAATACATCAACAGAATGAAGATACCAAACTGGAAAACAATAATAGAAAATAAGAAAGAATGTAAGCTCAATCAAACAAGAGTTACTTTTGAAGGAAGACGGCAGACACTAAGTAAACCAGGAAAACGCGGACTGATTCCCTGTGAAAAACATATCAGAAGAGC
>OU898280.1:66420318-66423379 GCA_918026665.1 Diabrotica balteata | reverse complement strand
TGAAGCGGCCTTTGTGATAATTTTGTTGACTATCAGAATATGTTGTAATTATGTATTATTGAGAATATTAATTTTACTCACTGCGATTGTAGACCAATCGATGAAAAGCACTGTAGATTTTTGTAGTAAACACTTTTTACTAATTTTGATCACTTTAATCTATTAGATTTAAACGATATTATCGGAGCTAACCTAAATGTGGTTTGCTAAACCAAGGTCAGAGCCGTATTTTTCTATGTATTTATTATTAAATAAAAAAATGTGAAATACAATAGACCAACCAGTTGATTCTGTTGATCAAATTTGCTTTTAATAATATAGAAAATTTAATCAAGTTTTGCTACTAAAATTTATCTTAATAATAAATAGAAAATGTATTAAAACAAAACTATACAAAAGTCTTTTGACCATGAGACCTTACTCAATGCTATTTATTTAGTTGTTAACGAGCGATTGCCCAATCTAAATACTATATTATAATATTAAAATATAAAATTTTAAAACAGTAATTTATCACATGTCATAAAATTTACAAATAACGTAAATAAAAAAGAAATAAACAAAAAAACCAGATAACAATTTAAAATCGATTAAACTAAATTACACAGCTAGTAGCATCAAAGAATCATGTGCAAGATATTAATTGCACTTTAAAACATACTTGGCTTTTCAAAGCAATCCTATCTGTATACTCATTTGCAAACCAAGATAGATAAGATTTATATACATAGTTTGATTGATAGATATACACTCACTATGGCAATTTAATAGAAAGGTTTCCACATAATTTTATATTACAACTAAGAGTCCTTATTCACTACTTAAACTAGGAGAAAACGAGTCTTCTAAATCTTTAGTCTTTTACGGGATAAAATCAGTCACTAATAAAAATATAATTTTTTAACTCATTAACTCGACTCAATAATTTAATTATTTTTGAACTTCATGAATAAATTCAATAATTTATTGATTTATATTAAAATAACCCTGGTAAAAACAACAACAAAACAAAGAAAAAAATAATTAGTTTTAATCAAACATAATATAACCTTAAAATTTGAATTTTGACAATAAATATCTTAATACTTTAATATTCTCACCTCACAAATACCAGAATAACAAATAATACCAATCGCACAGAAGGAGTTCATAACCAAAAGTCCTTATTTATTTCTTAATTTGGTTTGTTTTGTTTGGAAAGGTTTTCTACTTCTTCTTTGGGTGCCGTGTCCGTATTCAGACGTTGGCCGTCATCATACTTACAATTTCCTGAAACCTTTCTCTGTCGGCTGCTGCGCGAAATAATTCTTCTACTGTGAAACCACACCATTGTCCTAATATTACGCAGCCATGAAAGTTTCTTTCGACCAATCCATCTCTTTTCTTCCACTTTTCCTTGTATTATAAGGCGAAGTAAATGGTATCTGGGTCCTCTAATTATATGGCCGAAGTATTCTGTTTTTCTCCTCTTTATGATGTTTATGAGCAGACGTTCTGAGTTGATCATTTGAAGAACATCTTCATTGAAAGTGTGCGAAACCCACGATAGCTTTAGGATTCGTCTATAGCACCACATTTCGAATGCTTCTAACTTGTTTAGCATTGTGGTTTTTAACGTTCATGTCTCACAACCATACAATAGGATCGACCACACATAACATTTCAGAACTTTCTTACGAATATTCATTGACAGGTTTATGTTGCATAAAACTGGTTTCCAGGTCATAAAAGCCTTACGTGATATTTCGATCCTGGATATTATCTCTTCATCAGAGTCACAATTTACATTTAACCAGCTGCCAAGGTATTTGAAATGATTTACCCTTTCTATCTCTTCTCCATTAAGAGAAAGCAGACCTTGATCTATATGGATCTTTCCAACTGCCATCCACTTTGTCTTTGAAATGTTGATTTTTTAGTCCTCTCCGATAACTTGCTTCATTGACTAGATTTAGTAATGTTTGGAGATCTTGTAAACTTTCTGCAAGAATGGCTGTATCGTCAGCGTATCTAATATTGTTGATTACTTCTCCACCTAGTCTTACTCCCTCTTGTCTGTCATCCAAAGCCTCCCTAAAGATTTCTTCAGAGTACAGATTAAAAAGAGTGGGTGCCAAAACACAACCCTGCCGTACTCCACGTTTGACGGGTATTTTTTCAGTGGGACTGTCTCCAATTTGGATAGAGGCTACTTGATTGTAATATAAGTATTTCAGCAATCTTAGTAGGCAGTCGAAAAGTGTATTGTGTTGGACTCTGTCGAACGCCTTTTCGAAGTCGATGAAACAAACATAAACATTCTTTCGGAATTCACAACTTTTTTTTAATAGAACGCGCATACAGAATAGTGCCTCTCTAGTTCCTGCTTGATTCCTTGTTCCTTGTTCCTTCTAGTTTCTGCTTGATTAAGTTGACTTTGGTAGAATTATTATGGTAAGAGTGGTACTTAAGATACTTAAGAATGGGTCGGTTTTTAAATATAAATAAGATAAATGAATTTTAAATGGAAATATATAGATGATTTCCATCAATTGGAATTCATTTTTTTGACATATTTTATCACGTTAATGTGTTTTCTTCGATACTATGAATGGATTATATGTTGACTTTCATTTGCTTTTAAATTCCTCGCTTTTTCTGTCTATTCTAGACTCTCTTATTCGAATGTTAATTTTAAAGCTATTAGGCTGTCATATAATATATATATATATATATATATATATATATATATATATATATATATATATATATATATATATATATAATAATATATATAAATATATATATATATATAAAATATAATTTAAAAGACAATTCTCACAAGGGTAAGCCTATTTAAGACATAAGAACTTCATTTTTCTAATGTAAATATTTTATGTTAATTTTTAGTATGTTTTGAAAAAGAGTAAAATAAACTCGAAAGCTTAGCAAACCTAAAAGAGTTTTACTTAAAGGCCAATATATTGACTACTAAACCCAATATATCCGTATATATATGTATATATATATATATATATATATATATATATATATATATATATACACTCAAAAATGTTTTGCA
>OU898280.1:66412818-66415318 GCA_918026665.1 Diabrotica balteata | reverse complement strand
ACAATTTTATGTTAACATTCATATTTATCACATTCTAAGCTTGCTGGATAGCCCATATTTGACGAAATGCTCCTGAAGATGCTATATTAAGCGAAAGTACTTGGGCACGATTTGATTAAACTTGTGCTCGATATTTGCCTTAATTTTCAAAGTTTATTTATTCGAGCATTCAACCGTATATTAATTATTTAACAGATAGGCTAAACCTTTCTATTTCCTATCTTATATTTCTTCTCATTCTCTCTTTTATTGTTCTAAAAAACGAAACATACATACATAGTCAAAAATAAAGTGAAGCAAACATGCTTACCTTATATTTTCGCTCTACATTCCTGTCAGATTTACCTTCTTATTAGTTACCAAAATTTAGCAAAATTAGCTGGACAAAAAGGTATTATTGAACGGGTGTATACAATAGTGACACAACACAAAATCTGGTAATTATTCAAAATAGGAGTTTAAAGTTTGTGTGTCAATAATTTTGTCTTATTTGTTTTACTACATATGTATTGGGATTTAAAAAAAAATAAATTTTGGTGTATTTGGGAGAGCGTTAGGTAATATTTATTGAATTTTAACACAGACTTTTAAAATCAACCCTTATTTTGAGTTGAGCCACTATTGCACGTTAAAATTTTGTCTTCCATGACTAATTAAGGCAAAAACAAAACTGGCCTTTTTTTTATGTTATTCTTATCAACATAAATAAAGGTTCAATAAAAATAATACAAGTTACTTGAATAAGACAATTGTGTTAATTGGCAACTATGAGAAGTAGGAAATAAAAAAAGTATATATTGATAATGAGAGTAAAAGTTATGATTATCAATTCTTTAAATTTTGAGGTGTATACAAGGCAACTATCGAACACGGTGATTAATTTAATCTTGCCCAAGTACTTTCGATCAATAGATCATCTTCAGGGGCATCTTATGCCTCTTATGTAGGTAGAACCATCAGAAAGTTATCCACTAGAGTCTCTGAACATTTGAAAAGACCAAATTCTTCAAGTTTTGGTCAACACTTAGTATCCAGCAACCACAATTTTAAGATCAATTCTGGTTCATCTATCTTACATGACATTAGCAGAAAGAAAAACTATCTTGAGTTGGATTTATTGGAAGATTTGGAGATTACAAGGGAAACAACTGAAAACTCTCACTGTCTTAATACTCAAATTAATTTAAATTGTACTAAATTTAATCCTATATTTAAAAACTTTATTACAGCTTCACCTCGTAGAGGACCCAGCTCGACTGTTTAGACTTCATACACTTAGCATTTCAATATTAATTTTAAAGTTCTTCCATTGACTGTGGATTTAACTGAACTACGTGGACTATAACCCATTTATATATTTTGTCTTCAATTTTGATTTTAACTTTTAGTAATTTAACTGCATATTCAGATTTTTCTTTTTTACAGTACTGATAGCGCTTGGTGGACCATTTTATTGTAGTCAACCATCCACTGTCTAATATATTGTTAGTCTTTTCTCACATTCGTACTTTATGTCAACTTCAATTGCTCTCAAACTAACATCCTAATTATTATAGACAGGTTTGAGTGTGAGATTGGGATTATTCAATCTACATAAAAAATATACTATATAATTTTATATTTCATCAGTTGATTTCCTATAGTGGTGTCAGTTGGACCTTTGATCAATACTTAGTGTCATAGAAGTTTGAAAGGTGCATATCACATAACTGCCCTTCACAAGCTGTCATTTGTCACATGTCATCTCTAAATTTCCTTCAGACCGGGAGCCCATTCTGTCTCCGGCTTCTACATAACATGTAGCTTCCCCTTAAAAATTTTAATGTTTTGTCTAAATGTATTATATTTTGTATTGTTATGTCCAAATTTTACATTTATGACATTCTACTACGTCGGATAGGCCACAACTGACGAAGTAAGTTTATAAACGTTTATCACATATAAAATTTTTTCAACCATAAACTTGGAGTTTTTTTATTCAAGTGAATTAATTTTCCTTTTTTATAAAAAACGATTCTTGGCTTATTTCAAATGCCCCTGAAGATGATCTATTGATCGAAAGTACTTGGGCAAGATTAAATTAATCACCGTGTTCGATAGTTGCCTTGTATACACCTCAAAGTTTAATTATTCGAATATTCAATCTTATATTGAATTCTTTAAATGTCGGTAAAAATCAACGTAAACACTCTTGTCTTCACAAAGGCTAGTACGGTCTTTTTTCTTCTTTTCAGTTATTGGCAGGCTGCCAGTTTAAGCCTTTTCTAGTGCTATAATATTCGTACTCCCCTTGTGCAAGTAAAGTTTTTAAAAAGTAGTGACTACTAGAGCTTTTTTTACATGAATTTCACAAATATCGTTGAAATGAAAACTATTTTTAACCCTAATAGGGCGAAATACGTATAAGTGGATACACAAACGCACTATACGTGAAATCAAATCTTAACTTTTTTCCTTCTATTCCGATATATTCTGTACGAGTACCAGAAACCAATTCGCT
>OU898280.1:66232818-66407818 GCA_918026665.1 Diabrotica balteata | reverse complement strand
TTTTTAATATTCTATTTTTCATTGCTAGAACGGTGTTTAACTTTCTGTTTCATGGGATGATATGAGTTAAAGGGTATGTATCTACCAGAATTGGTAGTTTTTCTATACCAATCTAAACAGATGGTGTTATCATCCATTCTAACAACTCTTGTATCAAGAGATCTTAGATTGGTATAGAAAAACTACCAATTCTGGTAGATACATACCCTTTAACTCATATCATCCCATGAAACAGAAAGTTAACACCGTTCTAGCAGTGAAAAATAGAATATTAAAAATCTCACATCCAACTTTTACTGAAAAGAACTTAAAACTGTTGTTTGACACACTAATATGCAATAATTATCCAAAAAACTTGCTTAACAAACTGTTGTATTCACACACAGAACGCAGTGCACGTGGCGATATTTCTATTCATGATCGATCGACATCTGATGACGTCGTACAGGTGAAGTATGGATCATTACCTTACATTGAAGGTTTAACGCAATCTCTAACTAGACTTTTTAGACAATTCAACATCAAAATAGCCAATTATAATAACAAAGAACTCAACTTGTTCTACTCTAAATTAAAAGATCCTATTCCACCAGATAAAAACTGCAACGTAATCTATGGTATACCCTGTGAATGTGGCAAAATATACATAGGCCACACAAGTCAACGACTTAGTAAGCGCCTAGCTCTTCACAAAAGTGATTGTAAACACAAACCCCTAGCAACAAGTTTGAGTATCCATGTCAACGATAATGACCATCGGGTCTTATACAATGAAACTATAATTCTAGATAGAGCTGAAAAAGAAGCTCATCGAAAAATCCTAGAAATGTGTTACATCAATAATTGTTCTAATTCATTAAACCACAAAAAAGATGTTGATAACTTGAGTTCCATCTATACTTATGTTTTACAACAGAAATACACTAAAATAAAAAACTACCACCTTCTTACACGAGAATTACATAACATTGCTGATCCACACTTCACTGAATCGTACGTTTGATGTATTTCGACCTCTTATGACTTAGTTGATTGCCTGCACTAAATTTATACTTTTATTCAATTTAACTTACAAGTCAATATGTTAATAATTTTAAATAAAAACAAAAAAATTTTACAACTTAACGTCATATACAAAGAATGTTTTTCCTTTTGTATATTTTTATATCAGTCAACTAGACTATATTGTCTATAGTTAAATCTTAACATATCTGTAAATGTCCGACCTTTCTTTGGACATATTGTGTTTATACTACTAACATAAATGAATGTAAAAAAACAACGAAATATCTGTGATATACACTAACATCTATCCGGATGTATTACTTCCCTTTTGAGAACAAGTTCCAACTTTTAATTTTATTTTTATATCCATCAGCATCATGATACACTTAGTTCTCTAACAGAAGGTATGTAATACATACATCTTACCGGAGTGTTGACCACTATATACAACACTAAATACAAACCGAACAAATTTTAAACATGATATGCTCATATAGAACGGGAACTATATACACGCGTATGTGTGTGTGCATATGTATATATGTGTATATGTGTATATGGATATATATATATATATATATATATGTGTGTGTATACATATATTCAATTTTAATTGTGATTTTAAACGAAATTCATTATTCAGTCACAATAATGTGACTGAAGAAAGGTAGTGTCTTATACCCAACAAAAAGAAGAAGTAATTGAGACAGGTGCCGTATCGATAAGTGACAGTCGATATGACACATGACTTAATTAACAATTGTCTTGTCAAAAATAATACCGGCCACATGGTGATTAAAATATAACAAATTTAATAATTATTTAATTTAAGCTTTGTTTGCCGTCTTCCTCTAAGTAGGAGATGCGTTTTGGTTTGTATTTGGAAAACAATGTGTAGTTCCACATCTGCAATAATTTACACTAAGAAATAGTGTCAACGTTAAGGTAATATTAAAAATAACATCTTTAATTACGATGATTGTAAAGAATGTTTTTCCATTACAGCAAGTTCTGATGAAGCCCAAAATTATGTGGCGAAAGCTTGACTACTAATAAAAGACACTCACTTTGAAGCACCTGTTTTTTATTGCTTCCTTAGTATTGGGTCGTTCCCGGTTACCTTCAATTGTCTGTTGTTTACCAGTAACCCGTTACTGTCCTTGATATTTATATATATATATATATATATATATATATATATAAATATATATATATATATATATTAATATATAGATATGTATATATATATATATAAATATATATATATATATATTGTTACGATAATTATGGCGTTTATAACTATCAATATATTATGACTAATTCTGTTTTCTGTTCTAGTAAATTCGAAGTTGTTTACAGAAACCTCTAGACCCTAATTTTATGAATAATCCACGTCTCGAGGCTTTTGAAACAGTTGAAAAACGAGTCGAGCGCCTTCACCAAAATACGAGATCATTCCAGTATTTTCGCCAAGGGTCAGGTCAGGTCTAGGCGGTCTTACGGTTCTTTATATAAGAACGAAATTTTATTGAAGGAGTCAGTCAATAAGAAGATCGGTAAACGCGGTTTACTTGTAACGAAACGTGAAATAAATACATTTGTAAAGTTATTTAATAAATTAGTAATTAGCTATCGTGAGTTTTAATAAATTAGATTATAGACAATAAATAAGACCAAAGACAAATAAATTAGAACAATATAAATGCTATAGTGGTGCAGAAGTGGGATTGTAGATAAATTTAATTTGATTTTTGAAAAAGACTTTTGAACTTTTGAAAGGTATTGTTCGTCGGGAACATCCGCGTAGTTCAGTAGTGATCGTTGTACGAAAGAACATTTAAAAAGTACGTGTGTGCCTGACCAAAGATGCTGCTAGTAGAACTTTCAGTGAAACAGTTGCGTGAGCAACTAGAAGAACGCGATGAAGACTGCAGCGGGTCCAAGAAGATCCTCCAAGAACGACTGAAGACTGTTCTCAACAAGAATGGAGATGACTCAGAGACATTCCAGTTTCAATCATCAGAAGAAACAGTTTTAACAAAAATAAAATGAGAAATTTAAAAATGTCTCACAAATGATTGAAGAATCTTCGAAACAAAATGATAGTAAATTGGAGAACGTCTCGCAAATGATTCGAAGAGAGTTCTAAAAAAAAAGATGAAAGATTCAATGAAACGTCTCAAATTATTAAAGAAGTAGCTAGACAAAATGACGAGAAATTTGAAAATGTTGCTAGAAGATTCGACGAGACTTCTCAAATAATTAAAGAAATATGTATTCAGAATAGTGAGAAGTTTGAAGAAGTCTCTAAAACATTTGATAAAGTTGAAGAGAAAATCAAACAGTTAGAGACCATGATAACTAACACGAGAGTGCTACCACCAATTAATACGGTAGCTTTAGACCCGGTAGAGATAAAAGAAGACGAGACGAAATGTAAGTTGGAAACACGGCCGAAATTTGAAGGAAGCGGAGGTTATGTTCATGTCAAAGTTCCAACTTTCGACGGAAAATCGTCATGGAACAACTACATGAAACAGTTCGAATCAGCTGCAAGAGCGAATGGATGGTCAGAAAAAGAAAAGGCTGTAAACCTGACTATAGCTCTTCGAGGAGATGCCTTAGATGTGCTCCAGATCATAGCCGTAGAGGAGACGGATGATTTCGAACAACTGAAGAAGAGGTTAAATATGCGATATGGCCACGAACACTTGGAACATGTATATCAGTCGCAGCTCAAAAATCGAAGACAAAAGAAAGATGAGGATTTTCAAGAATATGAAGTAGATATTACCAGATTAGTGCGATATGCTTATCCAACAGCTCCCGAAGACATGATGGAAAAGTTGGCCGTTCAAACGTTTATTGATGGTCTTCGTGATCATGAGATGCAAAGAACACTACGATTAGCTCGTCACAAGACGCTGGTTGATGTCTTATCCGCCGCCCTCGAATACGAGTCAGCTACGCAGGCCTCTGGCGGTTACAGTAAAGTTAGGACTGTAAAAGAGGAAGAAGATGAAGATAAACTTGACCAGCTCGTTAATATGATGAAAAGCATGACATACAAGAAAACGAAGACCATAAGATGCTGGAATTGTGGCGAAATAGGACACGTACGAAGTTCATGTAAGCATCCTAGGTAAGACACAAATCAAGAAACTCAATATCAGGAAAACTAGAACGGGTCGGCCTTAGGGGGGCAGCTTCGACCCAGAACTTTTCCAAAGACCCTCTCATACTAATAGCTTCTTTGAAATGTCGTGAAGATAGTGTATATGTAGATGGAGAAATAAATGGTAAAAAGCATACGTTGTTGGTGGATACGGGAGCGACTAGAAGCATTATTCGCCCGACAGTTATAAACAGCCATAAGAAACTGTTACCAACGAGGTTGCGACTGCGGACCGCTACAGGTGAAAATGCCAACATTCATGGAGAAATCCAGGTACAATTAGGAATTGGAACAGAAAAGTTTGTCCATACTGTTATAGTTGCTGACATCGAAGAGGATGTTATATTAGGAATGGACGTAATGAATACGCATGGATTCCAATTGGATTTTAAGAATAAGGTAATCAAAGTTGGTAACGAGGAGGTATTTCTCCATCCACATGATGACAACACTATGCAAGCAGCCGTTAAAGAAGATACAGTCGTGCCTGCGAGAAGTGAAACGATAATAGTAGCGCGGCTACAGGGAATTGTGGACGAAGGAACACCTGTTATGATGGAGCCTTGGAATCATGACGACGAAGTTGGCCGTGGAATCATAATTGGAAAAGAATTAGTGACTTCGGCTAAAGAAATTCCTGTGAGACTTATTAATGTCAATGACTACCCAGTGACCATCAAGAAAGAGACAAAAGTAGGAACTTGTGTACCTGTGACATCCATAATCCGTCAGACGACAACGTCTGATAATTCCAACGACAAATTTGATCAAATGGTTGCAGTTGCTGGACAGTCTCTGAATCAGATTGAGAAAAGGAAATTAAGGGAATTTCTTCGGCAGTATCGTGATATTTTCGTACCGAAAGGAGGAAAGACGGGAAGAACTACCGTTGTTAAGCATAGAATTGATACTGGTAATGCTAAGCCAATTCGTCAAACAGCTCGACGATTACCACAGGCGAAAAGAGAGGAAGCTGAAACGATTGTTCAGGAAATGAAGAAAGACGGGGTGATAGAACCTTCTACGAGCCCATGGGTCTCTCCGGTAGTCCTGGTTAAGAAGAAAGACGGAACAACGAGGTTCTGTGTGGATTACCGTTTGCTGAACAACGTTACCAAGAAAGATAGTTATCCTCTGCCTCGGATTGATAACACATTAGACACATTGGCTGGAAGTAAATTATTTTCTACTTTGGATTTGAAGTCTGGATACTGGCAGGTAGAAATGGACCCGGTAGATAAAGAAAAGACAGCCTTCACCACAGGATCTGGATTATGGCAATTCAACGTTATGCCATTTGGACTTTGTAACGCTCCTGCGACATTTGAGAGGCTTATGGAAAATGTGTTGAGAGGGTTATCTTGGAAAACATGCCTAGTTTATCTAGATGACATAATCGTCTTGGGGGAGACATTTGAAGATCATCTGAAGAATTTAGAAAACGTTTTATAATCGACTTAAAGCTGCCCAATTGATGTTAAACCCTAAGAAGTGCCAGCTATTTCAAGGTAAAGTCAATTATCTAGGTCATATAGTCAGTAAAGAAGGAGTGGCTGTGGATAAGGGAAAAATTGATTCCATTAAGGAATGGCCAAAACCAACTGACAAACATCAAGTGAGAAGTTTTCTTGGACTATGTACTTATTACCGGAGGTTTATTAAGAAGTTTGCAGATATCGCTAAACCATTAACGCGACTTACAGAGGAAGCAAGAGAATACCGCTGGGATGTAGACTGCCAAAATGCCTTTGAGACCTTAAAAAAGCATTTAATCACAGCACCGATTTTAGGGTATCCACTGCCAGAAGGAGAGTTCATCTTAGATACAGATGCAAGTAATGTGGGAATTGGAGGAGTGCTGTCTCAGATTCAGGAGGACAGGAAAGAGTCCTTGGATATTTCAGTAAAGTTCTCTCAAAACCTGAGCGGAATTATTGCGTCACGAGAAGAGAACTTCTGGCAGTAGTGAAATCAGTAGAGCACTTCTATTAATACCTCTATGGAAGGAAGTTTTTAATCCGAACCGACCATGCCGCCCTTAAGTGGTTGATGCAGTTTAAGAATCCAGAGGGTCAGATAGCCAGGTGGATCGAACGACTCCAAGAATATGATTTTAAGATTGAGCACCGGGCCGGAGTTAGCCACCGAAACGCTGATTCTCTTTCCAGAAGGCCATGCCCAGCAGAGTGTTCTCACTGCAACAAAACGGAATCCAAGGAAGCAGCAGTGCTAAGAACGACGGTGGTCCACGACGACTGGACGCCTACCAAGATCAGGGAAGAACAAGAGAGAGATCCAGTTATACAGAAAATCCGAAAATGGAAAGAAGAAAACCGTCGACCACCTTGGCAAGAAATATCGAACCTAGGCTCAATAGTTAAGACGTATTGGGCCCAGTGGGACTCATTTATCATGAAAGATGGCTTGCTCAAACGAGTCCTGGAAAATGATGACGGTTCAGAGAAGAGAAGACAGTTGGTGATTCCAAAGAGCAGAATAGCCGAAGTACTTCGTCAGTTACACGACAGTCCATCAGGAGGGCATTTTGGTGTGAAGAAGACCCTTCAGCGAATTCGGGAACGGTTTTATTGGATGAACAGTTCCGACGATGTAAAAGACTGGTGTAAGAAATGTACTATTTGTGCTACGAGTAACGGGCCTTATCGAAAAAGGAGAGCTCCTATGAGACAATATAATGTTGGAAGCCCGTTTAAAAGAATAGCTTTGGACATTGCTGGGCCGTTTCCAGAAAGTGATAATGGAGGCAAGTACACGTTGGTAGTAATGGATTACTTCACTAAGTGGGTCGAGATTTACGCACTTCCAGACCAGAAGGCGGCCACCGTTGCAAATAAGTTGATCCAAGAATATATCAGCCGATTTGGAGTGCCTTTGGAGATCCATAGTGACCAAGGCAGGAACTTCGAAAGCGATTTATTCCAAGGAATATGTGATAGACTAGGTATGAAGAAAACAAGAACTACGGCTTATCATCCGCAATCGGATGGTATGGTAGAACGAATGAATAGAACAGTTGGCAAGTATTTGACAAAGATGGTGTCCGATCATCAGCGAGACTGGGACCAATATCTTCCGTTCTTCACAATGGCCTACAGATCTGCTGTTAATGAATCAACAGGCCAGACACCAGCCAGAGTCCTATTCGGACGCGAGATGCGACTACCTTGTGATCTAGAGTTTGGGTGTCGACCTGGAGAAGATGTAGCAGGTGAAGATTATGTGATCGAATTACGAAGAAGAATGGACGATGTACACGAGTTGGTCCGTTCCCATCTCCAAATCGCTAGTGACCGAATGAAGAAACGGTACGATACACAAGCCGAAAAGGGGTGTTTTAAGAAGAACGATAAAGTCTGGCTTTATAACCCCAAAAAAGCGAAAAGGTTGTTCTCCCAAATTGCAGCAGTTTTGGGAAGGTCCATACCTCATTATGGAAAAGATCAATGATGTTATTTACCGAATAAGCAAGATCCCGAGAGGAAAGCCGATGATAGTACACCATAACCGGTTGGCGTCTTTCGAGGGTGACCACGACGTAGATGAAGAAGTGGAAGTAAACCAAGTCCAAGATGTGTCTGACCTCACGTTTGAGGAATTCATGGGTGCCTATGGAGGTACCGGTAAAGCAAGACATGGTGTTACCACTGAAGAAAGGCAAGATCTACTTGCGCTTCCCGATGACTACTCACTGGCCCATCCCGGCCAGTATCAAAGATGCACCAGGGTTGGCATCCGTCTTTCGAAGGAAGTTTGGTCGAGTTGCAGAACTTCAATGCCAAGTGCCAGCTCCTGGTAAAACCTTGAAACTTCAAGATGCATCACGTTACCTTTTCTACCTGGTAACAAAAGACACTGCCCGTGACCAACCTACCTACCGAGATGTATGGGAAGCCTTACTTCAGTTGAGAGATCACGTACTAGAGTCCGACGTGCAAAAGTTAGCCATGCCAAAGTTAGAGTGCCACCAATTAGATTGGAGGGTTATTCGAAGTATGGTGGAGGAGATCTTTAGAGACACCGAAGTCCAGGTGTTAGTCTGTTGCAATCCGCATAGTTACTGGTGCGGAGAGAAAACCGTCCCTTGTCATTTTTATAAAACTGGAAGTTGTAAAAGAGGGTCCAGTTGCCGATACCAGCATACCGTTTCAGTTCCAGTCCTGACAAGGTTCCAGGAGGAACCATCTTTTAAGAGGGGGGCAATGTTACGATAATTATGGCGTTTATAACTATCAATATATTATGACTAATTCTGTTTTCTGTTCTAGTAAATTCGAAGTTGTTTACAGAAACCTCTAGACCCTAATTTTATGAATAATATACGTCTCGAGGCTTTTCAAACAGTTGAAAAACGAGTCGAGCGCCTTCACCAAAATACGAGATCATTCCAGTATTTTCGCCAAGGGTCAGGTCAGGTCTAGGCGGTCTTACGGTTCTTTATATAAGAACGAAATTTTATTGAAGGAGTCAGTCAATAAGAAGATCGGTAAACGCGGTTTACTTGTAACGAAACGTGAAATAAATACATTTGTAAAGTTATTTAATAAATTAGTAATTAGCTATCGTGAGTTTTAATAAATTAGATTATAGACAATAAATAAGACCAAAGACAAATAAATTAGAACAATATAAATGCTATAATATAAATATATATATATATATATATATATATATATAAATATATATATACAAGAAATACTGGATATTATTGACTGGCGATATAAACAAACAACACAGTTTATTAGGGTTGCAGTCAGAATATTGGCCGGGATGTTAAATAAAAAACACTCTTTTGACTTTTGTCGAGCTTTCGGAATGATTTTATTCCTTTTTTCAAGACATAGTCGTTGAGATTATTTTTGTAAGCATTGAACACTCAACATTTATACAACACATTAAAATATACAATTATGGACATATACATCATAAAATTTTAAAAATTTTAAACCCTAATAATCTGTGTTGTTTGTTTAAATATATATATATATAATATATATATATATAATATATATATATATATATATATATATATATAATATATATATATATGTATATAAATATATATATATATATATATATAATGTATTTTTCACTTTGCCGAATCAGCTGGCAGTCATTCCTAGGCGGAAGGATAACTGGTGATAATCACTGTTTACAAAAATATTTTTGCTGTATCGCTAATACCGTATACTATCTAAATGTTTAAAAGTCTGATTCCCAGTATCTACAATTCATACTAAACTGGAATTTTGGACTTTGCTTGAAAGGATTATCTCGCGTTCTATTGCTAATGCCAGTAGTTATAAAAAAACAACTGATAATGGTGACTAACAACGGGTGATTAATATTAGGGTGTTCGTTTTACACTGTTTATTTTCTTATCAATATTATGAATGGTTTTCAACCTTTGTCATTTTGATTTTGTGAAGTCAACAAATGATGTAGTGTATAATTTGTTTTAACAATAGAGATAAAAAACCCTAGCAAAATGGTTATACCTACCTGTTGATAAAAATATAAGGAATCACACACGTAAATGAAGATATGTTATAAATATATTAATTACTGAGGCAATAAGTATAAATAACACTAATACATTAAAAAATAAATTTCGTAGTAGAAGAAACAAAACAACGGAACATGATATTATATGCCACAAAAAAATATCCCTATATAAAAAATCCCTACTGGGATATTCTCATTGATTTTAAAAAAATTATATAATACTTTCTTAGTTGATAATCAGAAAGGAAACACTGACAATTGTATGCAATAAACGTCTGCGTGTTATTGAAACGTTGGGCTTCCGTAAAAATGTGAGATGGCACAGAAGAGTCACAGTATATTGCTTTATAAAGAATTCTTTAGCAATATACTGTGGAAGATTCCAACAATTTTCACTTTATCCTTCACTACCATGCCTCAAAATCCCACTGTCAGAAATATTCGCGTAAACCCCCGCGCCAATCCTCGCGCCAATACCCATGCTGGCCCCCACGCCAACCTCCACCCAAATCTCGTCACCATCAACGGCATAAATAAACCATCCTCTATTTTTAAAAGCAGTCATGAATTGATTACTGATCAGTGTAGTAGTGTCTGGTGGCTCGAGAAACTGAGACCTCGGAAGAACTGAAGAAGAGATCAAAGAGGATGTAGAAAGCTCGGCACAATGATAACCGACGCGCAGTTTATCCTGGAAGACTGTTGAGTTTAATATTAATTCCCGTAATGGTATTGATCTTAGCTCTAGGTTAATATATATATATATATATGTTCTCTTAGAAAGAGATTTAGTGACTATGTGAGTAATATATACGGATATCTTGGGTTTAGTAGTCAATATTGGCCTTTAAGTAAAACTCTTTTAGGTTTGTTAAGCTTTCGAGTTTATTGTACTCTTTTTCAAAACGTACTAAAAATTATTATAAAAAATTGCATTGGAAAAATGAAGTTATTATATCTTCAGTAGGCTTGCCCTTGTGAGGATTGTGTTTTAAAATTAGCAAAATTAATTAACATAATGACATTAAATTTGATTTACTTTTTTGTTCTGTCAAAACTTATTACTAAGTTTCCATGTCTCTTCTATTTTTTATATTTATTTTAGGTGAGTTTGACAGAGGAAGTGTCTATGTTTATGCAAACCTTCATTGCAAATTTGATATAATATTACAGTTATTAAACAAGCAACAGAGTTTATGTTTACTAAGTAATTAAGAAAGAAAAAACACAAATAAAAATAAATTTTTATCTCATTTGAACTTGGAATAATCCCTTTAATATGCGTAACTTTTATGAACTTTTATATTGTTATTCTTTTATTTAAAAGAAGATTACTGTATATAGCACTAAGATTTTCAATGTCTTCTCTTTTGTTTAAGGTGTTTTGTGTAGTTGTAATTAAACACATTTCTAGAAACAGTCTTTTGCTTTAATTTCTTTCTCTTCTCACTATTTCTGTTTGATCATAGTTAGGCGTATGGCCCATTGTAATACAATGTTCACTTAATGCACAGGCTTGTACTTTATTCAGAATAATATTACTCTTGTGAGATGTTAATCTTCCGGACAAATTTCTGGACGTTTCTCCAATATATACTCTATTACAATTATTACAGGGTAGAGAGTACGCTACATTGAAGCTTTTCCTATTATTTAAGGGTGTTTTAAGTTTAGTATATAATTTCGATATTGTTTTTATATTTCTGGTAAAAAGTAGGGTTTTAAGTTTATCATATCCTGAATATAAAATAGCCGATCTTAAAAAACTAAAAACGATAATGTTAGAAAATTCCTTCCCAGCGAAACTTCTAAATAGACTTATTTTTGGTGTCTCTCAAGTCATCAGGACAAATCAAACAGAAATTTCAACAAACAACCAAAATACATTGTACCACTCTTTACCATATATTCCAGGTTTAACAAATAGACTACTAAATACATTTAGAGAAGTACCTAAATCAAAATTGGAACCAGAAATATAAAAAACAATATCGAAATTATATACTAAACTTAAAACACCCTTAAATAATAGAGAAAGCTCCAATCTAGTGTACTCTCTACCCTGTAATAATTGTAATAGAATATATATTGAAGAAACGTCCAGAAATTTGTCCGGAAGATTAACATCTCACAAGAGTGATATTAATCTGAATAAAGTACAAGCCTGTGCATTAAGTGAACGTTGTATTACAATGGGCCATACGCCTATGATCAAACAGAAATATTGAGAAGGAAAGAAATTAAAGCAAAAGACTGTTTGTATATATATATATATATATATATATATATATAATATATATATATATATATTTCAAATTATTTTCGACCGTACTGTGTTAAATATTGATTTATAGTCTCAGCAATTGGTCTTTGGGAAATAAAACTTTATTTGTTCTGTCTCAATATTTCGTCACGATTTTGTGACTTCTTCAGGAGAAAACTGTAAATTTTTTATAATTACTATATGTAAACAAAATGAATATTTCAATACTTGCACTATAAGATTCAAAATTTAAATTTTGATAACATATCTATTTCAATGACATTTTTAATTTTAATTTATTTGGGAGTTATGGGTTATGGTAACCGCAATATTTTATAGAGAGAATTTCCACTGTACAAGTTTTAGTTAATAAGTTAAAATAAACAATTATTAGGACAGTATTATCCATATTATAAGGTGGAAAAGTAGAGGATTGAGAAAGAATCAGGAACATGATAAATTGATCTATAAAATGTAATTGATAGTACGTAGTCAATTATTGTAATACTTATATTAAGATCTATCATGTCATATATTGTTTAGTATATTACAGTAGATATTGCTTAAATGGTTGGTGTGTGTCTTATAATTCATAGATTCACGAGTTTTATTAATGTGTACCATTTCAAGGAAAAGTAGATTTTTATAATTATCAACTTGTTCCAAGATTTTTACATTATTAAAGTCAAAGTTATGTCCTATCTTCAAGTGGTGGTCCACTAAGGCACGAGAGTTTTTCGTAAGTTACAGTCACTTTTGTGTTGAGTGAGATGTTGTTTAAGCCACTGTTGACTTTGTCCAATATAAAAACTTTGACTGGAATTTATTCTGTAAATTATTTTACTCATTAGTGAATTTGAAGTTTTAACTTTTATTTTTGAGAACAACCTTGAATTTAGAAGTGGATTGTATTTAATTACTTTTATGTTCGGAAATGTTTTGAAAAGTGCGACAATTTGGTTTGTTAAATTTTTTATGTAAAGTATTTTGTTGTATGAAACGGGTTGTGGATTATTTATTAAAGCTCTATTGTAAAAGTAAGTGTTATAAATAAGTTTTTTTAATATATGTTTTGACATGACATTCTCCTTCTTCCTCTACTCCTTCCTCCTCTTATTTTTCCCTGTATTATCAGCCTTAGCAGTTCATATCACTGTCCCCTCATTACGTATCTCAGATATTGTAACTTTCTTATTTTTATTGTGTTTAATATTTCGCATTGTTTGCCTATTTCTCGCAATACTTTCGTATCAGTTTTCTTCTTTGTCCATGCTATTCTAAGCATCCTCCTGTAATACTACATTTCAAAGGACTGTAACTTATTTATGTGTTCTTGCTTAACGTCTAGCTTTCAAGTCCATATTGCAGTATCAAAAACGCGTAGCATCTCAGTGCTCGTATTCTCAGTTCTAATCTAGAATCTTTGTTGCAGAGAATTGTTTTCATTTTTACAAACGCATTTCTTGCTATTTCTATCCTAGCTCTTATTTCGGTTGTTTGATCATTATTGTCTAAAATCCAGGTTCCTAGGTATTTGTATTTATCAACCCTTTCTATCGGCCCATTTCTCAAATGTATGTTTGTTGGTATATTTGTTTTCTTTGTTATTATCATGTATTTGGTCTTTTTTACATTCATTTTTATTCCATATTTTTCACACAAACTATTTGTTTTGTTTAGCAGTAATTTAAGTTGTTCAGCAGAGCTTGCCATAATCACATTGTCATTGCATATCTTATGTTGTTAATAGATCTTCCGGTAATTATTATTCCTTTACTTTGAGATAGTAAAGCTTCTTCAAAAATGGCTTCACTATATACATTAAATAGTAATGGGGACATAATACATCCCTGCCTAACTCCTCTCCTGATTTCAATTTCTGGACTTGGTTCATTATCTATTACGATTTGTGCTCTTGATTCCAGTAGAGGTTTGTTATTATTCGTAAGTACCCGTGGTCTATGTTTTTTGTCTTTAGAATTTGGACTAATTTGTCATGTCTTACTTTGTCAATTGATTTTTCAAAATAAAAGTAACAAACATGCACATCAACATTCATATCAATGCATCTTTGAGCTAACACATTAAAAGCAAATAACGCTTCTCTGGTTCCTAGTCCGTTTCTGAACCCAAACTGACTATCATCTATTCCTTCTTCCAGTTTTTTGAAGTTATACTTCTATACGCACGCTCGGCGTTGGAAATTTTCATGGAAGTGAATCTGTGAAACTATTACATATGTAAGATAATGAGTAAGAGAGAGACAGAAGATATATTTTCTCTCACTTCCTCTCTCGAGAATAAAAATGGTTCTTTTGTATATATATTTAATATTATATATATAATATATATAATTATATATATATATATATATATATATAATATTTTATATATAATATAATATGTATTAATATTATTATTTATGTGTGGATTATATTATTTATATATATTAGATATGAAAATAATCACTGTTTGACAGAGATTATTTCATATATACAAGTGACAGTTTCATAGTGTCATGTCTAATTGGCAAATCCTTTACGTGTTTGGTTCATACGCTGGTGTTTGTGAGTTTGAATCCCAATTATGAATTTCCTTTTTATTTTTGAAATATTTAAAAACCTCACGTTAGTCTAGTAAATATATTTAATATACGCAAAAATGCTAAATTCCAAAATAAAATGAAAATTTACAACATAATCCAAGTTGTTGGTTATTATTTTTATCTTCGTAAAGTAAGTTATGTATATTGGCAGTTTTAAATACCTATGAATAATTACAATTTAAATTATATTGTATTATTATATTGAATTAAGTTGCAGTGTATTTATTGTATTGTAACTTTTATATTAATAACAAAATAAACAATGAATTTTACTGCAGAGTATGCGTATTTTTTGCATCCAACTCCTTTTACACATATATGAAAATAAAAATATATATTTTCCTATAATCCTACAAGATACAATCCTTTATTTACTATACTCCTATTACAGGTCAAATGTTTATATACAGCAAACGATGGACCATATACCTATATAACTAATTCTTTTTCTCTTTCTGCTCTCTCTTACCTATAGCACTACATATGTAATGATTGTGCAGATTGACTCTCATATAAATTCTTAACGGCGAACGCGTGTATAGAAGTATAACTTCTACCGGCAGTCCCACTGGACTGGCACACTCGCTTTTTTAATTTATACGGCCATGTATTATTTTCAGGAATAATTTGAGAATGTGACGTATTAGTGATATTGTTCTGTATTCACTGCAATATTTAGCGTTTCTATTTTTAGGGATAGCACAAAAGGTGGAGAGTAACCATTGTTTCGGTTTGTGTCCTCTTTTGTATACTGAGTTAAATAGGTCTACTATAATGTCTAAGGTTTCATCATTCATGCATTTTAAGATTTCTATAGGGATTTCGTCTGGACCTAATGCTTTACCATTTTTGCTGTTTTTTAATGCCATTTTAATTTTCTCTTTTAATATATTTAAAACCATATTACAGATATAAAAGAAACCAAATACAAATATTGCTTAGTCCTTATCCTGTCACCTGAAAACTGCACAGCCCAAATTAATTTGCTTTACTAAATGACCCATACGACTTCACAGAGCTTATAAAACAAAATAACTTAATAAATTTAATTAATTACTGTCCCGTTTCAAAACCTTATATGTCTGTAATATTGTTGTCAAAATTTAATAAACCGATTAACTTTTATTTTTTTTTTAATTCTAAAATTAACCCTCCTGTCAACTCGCCAGCTAAACGCCGTGCTTAAATCTGCTCCCAAAAAACAATCTCGATCTTACGTTTTAACCAAAACTTCTATCTCCCTTTGATACTAAATTCTCCTAGCCCAGTGGCGGACTAATGCCAAAGCAGGCCCTAAGTAACATTATAATTCCGGGAATATGTCTGCTCATAAACACCATAAAGAGGAGAAAAACAGAATACTTCGGCCATATAATTAGAGACCTAAATACCATTTACTTCGCCTTATAATACAAGGAAAAGTGGAAGGAAAGAGATGGATTGGTCAAAAAGAACTTCATGGCTGCGCAATATTAGACAATGGTGTGATTTCACAGTAGAACAATTATTTCGCGCAGCAGCCGACAGAGAAATGTTTCAGGAAATTGTAAACATGATGACGGCCAACGTCTGAATACGGACACGGCACCCAAAGAAGAAGAAGAAGAATATGTTTCATGACGCATACTGCGCTTTGGTAGTTTTTTTTTCAAAGTATATAGTATGTAAAGCATAAATATTATACATACATTTACAAAAATTAAAGAAACATCTTCTTTCTTTCTTATTCAGCCTTAAGTAATCCAACTTTTTACATAGGCCTCCCCAAAATCAATCCAATGTTTTCTATTTTGCGCCACTTGCATCCAGTTATGTCCAGAAACATAGTTTATTAAAACAAACATTAATACTTTAACAAGTATACTCAGACTGGGTAAGATGGTATGGGCCAGTGAGTAGTCATCTGGAAGTGCAAATAGATCTTGCTTTTCTTCACTGGTAATACCATGTCTCACTTTGCCGGTATCTCCATAGGCCCCATAAATTTCTCAAACGCGAGATCAAATACTTCTTGGACTTTATTTAGCTCCACTTTTTTATCTACGTCGTCTCCTTTAAATGACCCTAGCCGGTTATGGTGTACTATCACCAGCTTTTCCCCCGGTATCTTGCTTATTCGGTAGATAACATCGTTAATATTTTCCATAGTGAGGTACAGACCTACCTAGAACTACTTAACTTGGGAGAACAACCCTTTCGCTTCTTTGGTTCTTCTTTCCTTGCATGAGATTGGTTTCTGCGATTATTTTGCAAGTGCCCTATTCTTCTGCAATTAAAACATCTTCTGTTTTTATTTTTAGATTTTTGTTAAATATTTTGCAGTATGCTTAACATATGACTTCCTCATCTCGAAACCTTATTTCTTTTAATTTTGGACAAGATCTGGAAATACTTTTCATCACTTCGAACTCCTACGCTGAAAGTAGTGTTCCATTTATCGTTTCGTAATATTGTAATTGGAGAGCTTGTTTCATTTTAACATCTTGTAGTTCATCTATAAATGCCTGTATACTAATTTGTCCCAGAAAACCTTTAGGTGTCTCAGGTTATGCTAGATGCAATAATCTTTTAATATCGGCTTCATTTTGCAGTCTTTTGTTTTGTTTTTGTATCGAACCTTTGGCTGACTTGAAAAAACCTGCTTTAGATGCTGCTGGCCATATCTTATCTCTAAAGCTTGAAAGAGAAGGTACATCTGCTGGGTGCATCCTGGGGAAAAAATAGAAAGGCAGCCGTTACATGTCCTCGAAGCAACACTACCAAGGAAGCTGCTATTTCTTTCTCAGTCCAGCCATTTGCTCTAGCTGTATCGTAGAATTAAAAACGATAAGATTCTGATGCTGTTTATTATTAGGTTATAAATGTACCTGGCTCAACTACTCAAGATTTGACAATAGTTACTGAAACAATATTAGATTCAGAAGCTTGGGTTACAATTTTTTCTTCTAACTCAACTATTTGTCCTTTTAAATTATGTTGTCATACTATTTTATTTTATTAATTATTTTTTCTCATCCTTCCTTTGCCTACGCTTTTCCTTTTCCTCTTCAATTGTTAAAACTATGCAGGGCTTCCGACCGTATCCATTTCTTTATCATATTCGTTAGATCTTGTATTAACCATCATTAGCAATTACTTAATGACTCTTTTATGTTGGCTATCAACAATATTACACTGTTTTAAAATCACTTTTAATAAAATCGGCAAACAATATCACGATTTTTAATAACAATCAGAACTGAATGACATAACTATTATTTAATGTTTATATACATTATCTGACGTTTCAGATTTTAGATCTCTATTCTAGATTTTCAATACTTCTTCTTTTTGTCAATGTACTTTTTTATATGTAATTAATTTTACTTAACTGTCGTAACAGTATTTTCTTTTTAAATTGTCTCAGTCATATTTGGAACGGTTTCCAAGTTGCCTCAACAACATCAGTGTAGCCAATTTGATAGCCAACGTACGATATTCGAGCAGGACACAAGAAAAAGAAGTCATATTTGATGTTTTCATTTTCTCTTAAAAATTATGCATAATAAAGATCTTTGGACTGGCTTACCAACACCCTAACTCATTTATCACCACCCAGAGTGTGAGTGTGGTATTATTATGCCTCGGACGCAAGCGACATCCCTGAGAATTCAATAATTTGAAATAGAGCGTAGTAATTAAGGGTCACTGACATTAGTAATTGCTGTGATATTTATCGAAAAAGTCCTGATGATATTATACGAGGAAAACTAGTGTGTTTCTATCACCTAGATTTAAGGCAACTTGTGCCTTATATAGATTATAATTTTTGATACTCACTCAAAGCTATGCTATATGCAAGCTTGGTTTATTACTTACATATTTTTTTTATTAATTTTGATATCTCAAAGTTATAACTTATTGAATAAAGCATTGGATTTTTCTTGCGTTTTTAATTATCTGATATTATGGACCATATGATTACATACTAAAATAAAAACCAATTTGATAATATGGACCCTCTCTAGCTTGGACCATAGCTTCTATTTGCCAAGCATTCTACTAATTAATGGTTCGAATATACTCCTAGAGCACATTATTGTACTCCTATATAAGCACAACACGAAGATAATTTTGATTCATGTGGTCATTCAGGACTTCTTATATATCTAGATACACCGGGTGAAATGTTGTCTCTCATTACCTTATATAGCAATAAAGTCATTGACTATAAATTGTGAATATGGGGAAATAAATAGGCTAAAATATGATTAATGTTTCTTAGTGTTATCGGAGATCCGTCGTCAATTAAATCTGGTTCAGTACAACCTTCCATTGATGTTTCAGTCCAAATAATTCAACCCTAAGAAAACACCCATAAAAATTTCACTCGTTTGTCTTCAATTACGTTGCCGACTGAAGAATGCACGCAAAATTGTGATTAATCCGTAAACATAATCTTCTACCAGTGATTATTATTCCACGAATAATAAAATCTTGTTACCGGCTGAAGTCGAAGCAACGTTGAACCAGTAGCTCGTCTGCAAGTCTTTGCTTAATCGGAACGTTTCTACCGCACACTTATTTATTTCTATCTTCCGAACCTCGCTACGTGTAATACGTGAATACGTCTCGCTACATTAGTTTCTGGTCAGCACTGACGTTAAGTGTCGATTTCTTAAAAAATAAAAAAAAGTGATCAAATAATTATCTGTTAAAACTATGATGTAAAAGTTCTTAAATCTGACACGTCGTGTCCCAATGGCCAATGGTCCCAATGGGAACGCCATATGGGCATATAGAAAAAATATTCATTTCGAATTAGAAAAAACGTGTCAGATATTATAAAGGTATTTTATTTAGCTGTTTTATTTTTACACAGCCAACAAAATAGTAGCTAAATAGCTCAAGTTAAAGATAGTATGTTTAAACAAAAGTCATGCATATTCCGAATGATTAATAGTTGTAATATTTGACGGCTTCCAGATAAAGACAATAATTAATATTAGCGAAACATTTACATGAACTATTCACGATATTTATATACAATGCGCATGTATGTACATGCGTTGATATATGAACAATTTTACCAAATCTAACAATATTGCGTATTTTTAATTTTTCGAATAAATCCAGTGTAAACTGGATTACGAGTTTTTTGGTATGTATTAAATTTGGAATAAATAAACCTATAACGTGAAGTAAATCGTTTGCTCGTTTTATACGTGCATATCGGTTAAATGTTTTATTAATCTTTATGTAAGAAATCTCTCAATGAACTTTTAAAGTTATTTTTATGAAAATTACTTGAATTATGTAAAGAAATTATACTGGCGAGTGCTGTATCTTTTTCTGCTGTAATAATTATAAAAATACTTATAATATTCAGGACGGCTAAGGAGGTACAAAGTCAGTAACCTCAGTAACTCGTAGAAACAATGAATCATACGCAAGCCAAGTCCATATGAACACTGCGCTCTAAACAGAAAGGATGCGCTAATGGTTCCATGGACTGCAAAGAACTTATTATCGACTCAGTGATTTCTAACCAGGCATACACCAAAAAAAGGAATCTCTTCACTGCCTTTATTGACTACTAGAAAGCCTTTGACTTGAACAAGTGCTGCTTGGATGGCTTGTAGATATATTAAGAATATTGATAGCTTGTAGATATATTAAGTCGATAATAATATAGTGATCTTGTTAAGACATATAATGACATATTGGAAGACTAAAATTCACTTCCAGACACCTGGTGATATCAATATCGAAACGAAAAATATCGCAATTAACCATGGCCTATCAAAGGATAATTGTTGAGTCCACTGTGGTTTTGTCTAGCGATGGATCCCCTATCCCAGCTTTGAACTCCACTAACTCAGGTTTTAGCATAAAAAACAACAATACTGTAGTGGCGAAACTTAATTATCTATTGTATATGGATGATTTGAAACTAATGGCTTCCACTCGAAACCACCTGGATCAGACGGTAAAAACTGTAGAAATATTCTTTAGTCAGAGGAAAGCCCGGAAGAGTCGATATGCAAAATGTCCAAAACATAAGGCTATGGGTGAAAATGACAGACAAATATCGAGGAGTAAAGCAAACAGGGAAAATTGACCATAAGCAAATAAAAATCGAATTACAGTCATATAGTTTATACGAAGGGTAAAACAGCTGCTCCTTTTACACCTTAACAGCAGCAAAAATCTGTTTAAGACACTAACCACCAACGCATGTTCCGCGTTTAGCTACTCATTTTGTATTGTTAAGTGATCAAAATACGAGTAGGTACCCTTCGTAAAGGCAGAAAAATTCCATCCCCGAAGTGTGCTACAAAGAAGGACATTACCACAATATTTAGGAGGAATTTGAAAAAATAGATTATTAATTTTAAAAATTATTTTCTAGAATAAACGAGCATAAAACCATTTTACTAAGGAGGAGAAAATTTGCACCTGGATGGGTTAACCTTTGCACGGGCAACATCTCAATGAAGTCAGTCAAGACTATGTCGACAATATAGCGTCGACCTATTGGTTGATATCAGCAAAGATTTTCTCTGAAGCAGAAAGTTTATTACTTGTCATTCAGGATCAGATTATATCAACAAAAAATTACCTCAAATATATCGTCAAAGACTCTCAGGTCCAAAATAATAAATCCCAATATGGATGTCAAGTCCAAGAAAATATCCAACATCTTACCGGTGGCTGCCAAGCATTTGCTGTAACTGAATATAACGAACGGCATGACTCAGTAGGGAAGATCCTTCATTAAGAGATAGCTCTCAAACTGGGACTTCTCCAAACAAACCATCTCTAATATTATCAATACGTTCCTAAGAATATGATTGAAAATGATAACTACAAGTTCTATCAGGATCGCACTGTATTCACAGACAGACACACATCGCAAACAGTAGCACATAATAGACCAGATCTCATACTAGTTAATAAACTAACGAGATAAACAACACTAAACGATGTGGCGATACCTAACAACAATAATCTAAACAAGCGTGTTAAATACAACGAAGACACCGCCAAGTACAGAGATATGGAAATACAAATAAGGAGACAGTGAAAAATAAAAAGTACTCCGACAATACCTATTATTTTTTCTACTACTGGAGTTATTCCGAAGAACCTCCTAGAAAACATGACAAAGCCGGGTCAAAAGAAGCATCTATCTAAGAACCTGCAGAAAGCTGTGCTACTCTCGACGTCCAGATGCGTACGAAAATTTTTGGAAGAAAGAGTACCACCAAAGCTCAATCTTGAGGAGTATCGATAAATCTGGATAATAATATTAACATGTGGTAGTTTTTATCAGTTCTTCTATCAGGCGCGGCACCCTGCGAATGGAGATTCCCTATGGGTATTTTTAGCATTGATACCCAGAGGGTAGCAGGATACCTGCCGTGGAACTAAAACTGTCACCTGGCAGTAGGTACAAAATGCATACCCATAAAAATAGAGATTAATAATTTATGTTTAGGGTTGCTGTCTGGGGACCATCAGTTCACATCTGAAGATTTCGCTGGATAAGTCAAGATCTTGGAGACAGAAAACAACTATAAATATACTCGAATATTTCTCGAAATCTACGACAATAATAAGAATAAAAAAATCAATTATTTATAAGACAGACACCTGCAAGCTAATTGATATGTATTATAATATTTTAAAATTCTGTGAATCTAAAAATAGCTAGTATCTGGATAGATTATATGAGTCAACAACAAAATTAGTTGGCTCCAGCGACATATAAATAAAAAAAAGATCGAAGGCAGGGTGTAATTGTTAAATAATTTTGTAGTATGTTCCTGGTGAAGATATATAAAAAAGTTAACGAAATATCGAACTGATGAAATAAATAGTTTCCAACAATCGTAAAAAAGTTTCGAAACACAATTCAGATTTCTGCTTTATAATCTGAGCCTTCTAAAAATTGCAAGGCAAACAGACGTTGATAAAAGATGTTAAAAGAGACATGGGGAATCTAAAATTTGCATTCCACGACATGTCTTTTACAACTAAGCAGAAATCCTTAGCGAATTGTGCTTCTTGTACTCACACAGAGTAAATCCGAATAAAATGAGAAAAGGCAGCAAATATTTGATTTTACGCAAACAAATCCTATGTATCTCTTGATACGTATTTCGACCTAATAGGTCTCGTCAGAAGAGCTATTCATAGGGCTTCTCAACGTGAAAAATCAATATTTTCTGCCTTTTAAGAAGCAACAATAACATGGCTTCAATACGGACGCAATAGCGACATCTAATTACAACAATCGTAAAATAGTTTCGAAACACAATTCAGATTTCTGCTTTATAATCTGAGCCTTCTAAAAATTGCAAGGCAAACAGACGTTAATAAAAGATGTTAAAAGAGACATGGGGAATCTAAAATTTGCATTCCACGACATGTCTTTTACAACTAAGCAGAAATCCTTAGCGAATTGTGCTTCTTGTACTCACACAGAGTAAATCCGAATAAAATGAGAAAAGGCAGCAAATATTTGATTTCACGCAAACAAATCCTATGTATCTCTTGATACGTATTTCGACCTAATAGGTCTCGTCAGAAGAGCTATTCATAGGGCTCCTCAACGTGAAAAATCAATATTTTCTGCCTTTTAAGAAGCAACAATAACATGGCTTCAATACGGACGCAATAGCGACATCTAATTACAACAATCGTAAAATAGTTTCGAAACACAATTCAGATTTCTGCTTTATAATCTGAGCCTTCTAAAAATTGCAAGGCAAACAGACGTTGATAAAAGATGTTAAAAGAGACATGGGGAATCTAAAATTTTCATTCCACGACACGTCTTTTACAACTAAGCAGAAATCCTTAGCGAATTGTGTTTCTTGTACTCACACAGAGTAAATCCGAATAAAATGAGAAAAGGCAGCAAATATTTGATTTCACGCAAACAATGATTTCTTATTTTATTCGGATTTACTCTGTGTGAGTACAAGAAGCACAATTTGCTAAGGATTTCTGCTTAGTTGTAAAAGACATGTCGTGGAATGCAAATTTTAGATTCCCCATGTCTCTTTTAACACCTTTTATCAACGTCTGTTTGCCTTGCAATTTTTAGAAGGCTCAGATTATAAAGCAGAAATCTGAATTGTGTTTCGAAACTATTTACGATTGTTGTAATTAGATGTCGCTATTGCGTCCGTATTGAAGACATGTTATTGTTGCTTCTTAAAAGGCAGAAAATATTGATTTTTCACGTTGAGAAGCCCTATGAATAGCTCTTCTGACGAGACCTATTAGGTCGAAATACGTATCAAGAGATATATAGGATTTGTTTGCGTGAAACCAAATATTTGCTGCCTTTTCTCATGTTAAATAGTTTCCATTTAAGCCATTGACCGCAGTCTCGACGTTTTTTTCCTGACGATGAAAATAAACATTTTGGAAAGCTTGAAACTCAGTTAAAAGTGTATACTTATTTCACCGCTGCGTATCCCAATAATCCTCAAAGCTCCGTTTTCTAACGTAGTTAGCGGAGACTTCTTTTTTTCCTGTATATAAATATAAATATATATGTATATATATATATATATATATATATAATATATATATATATATATATACAAAAGTAATAGCTGTTACACGTGGACCAAATGTCGACATTAATATTGGTATCTATAACAAACATATAGAACCAGTACAAAGATTCCACTATCTTCGTTGTAGGATAACAAACGATCTTGATCACGAGGTAAAAATACGTGCTCGTATAGAATATGCTAGGTCCGCATTTCAACGAATAAAAAAATGCCTAATAAACTCTACGTTATCGTTGGATATCCGATACCAATTTGTAAAAACGTTTATTTATTCCATATTGCTATAAGGAGGAGGCGTATAGAAGCCTTTAAGATGTGGGTTTTTCGAAGGATGTTTAAGATCTCGTGGACAGAGCACATGACCAACAACGAGGTGCTAAGAAGAATGGGTAATGAGAGAGAACTCCTAAATATTGTAAGAAATAGAAAAACGAGTTATCTAGGACATATTTACAGAGGAGAAAAATACCATTTCCTACGACTTATAATAGGAAGAAGAAAGTGCTCCTGGTTGGAAGATGTAAGAGACTGGACAGGCATGGACACACATTCGATACTAAGAAAAACTTAAGATAGAGAGCAATTTGCTGTAGTTATAGCCAACTTTCAGTAATGGAGAAGGCACCTTAATAAGAACACATTTCGCATAGCCCAGAGGGCATAATATATATATATATATATATATATATATATATATATATATATATATATATACATATATATATACATATATATATATATATATATATATATATAATATATATATAATATATATATATAATATATATTATATCGTTCTCGTTCACGGAGACATTTTTTGGACTTTCCGAGTTTGAATTAGTATCATTCCAAGTATCTGATGAGGCTGGGATAAGCCGAAATCATTCATAACACTTTATCGTTACCGATTCGAGCACGCTAAGTTTAACGAATTTGCCCTTCTAGGTGATATACTTGGCCGCTTCATTCAACAAAGCGATAGCAGCTTTTGATAGAAGATATAAAGCATACCTACCTGCCATGGAGCCAAATGACGAATGTATCGTCAACATATCGTAGCTAATATGTGGGTTTAAGCGTTGTTGTATATAGTGCTTGGGCCTCGAAGTCTTCCATAAATATATGACAATTATTGAGATCGAGTGTAGCCCATTTTGGCACCATTTATTTGTCTGTAAAATTGATTTTGGAAGACGAAATAGGTGAAAAATAGAGAAAATTCAAAAAATGACCCCCTTGCGATGCGCTTCTTTATAAGCAGTTTAATAGTATTTCTGAAACCTATTTTATTTTTAGATATTTCCAATTTCTTGCTTTAGTACTCGTCGAGCCTTTCTACAGAACATATACGCTAATTCCTCTGAAATTTCGTAATAAATTCATGTTTTAAATGATGCGTCTCTGTACAATTATTTGATCGATTATTTATTGGATCAGATAAAGAATATAAACATAGTATAAATATTTATTGTGTATATTATTTAAAAACATTCATGTAGTTAATTATTGCATAAATCCAATAACATTTACTGGGGAATGATAACCTATCTACTTTCCCACAAATTAGATTTCTCATTAAATAAAAAATATTGGAATTACGAACGATTTAATTTATTATTGTCTCAAGAGGTTATTGTCTCAATAATCTCTTATCTAAATTCCTAATTACCAATTCCTACATACAAGTTTTATTATTCCCTGAATTGGTATTCAATTAAATTTTCTCAATTTGTTTCTAATATTTAGTCGTTATTTCTCACTTATTATAACTATTTGCTTCTAATATTTAATCAATATAGGTATATCATTTAATATACTATAAGTTTTTAGAATAAAATCGTAAATTAAGATTAATACTGTCAGTTGCCAGGTGCAACGACAGGTGCACACATCTGTACATTATTCATTGTAATAATATACACTCAGGTGTAAAAAATTCAATCCATGCTCATAATATTATTATATTATATTATATATACATATATATATATATATATTATATATATATATATATAATATATATATAAATATATATATATATATATATATATATATATATATATATATATAATATATATATATATATATGTATATGTATATATCAATAAACAGTTTAAAGAATGGAAAAAATACATTTCTGATTTATTTGAAGCTGAAAGCGTAGAATCTATACATCGATGATTGCTATAACAGGTACATCTATAACAGAAAGTGAGGTTACATGGCAATACAAAGGCAAAAAATGAAAACGCACTTGGCTCCGATGAAGGAAGTGCTGAAATTCTAAAGTGTTTGGGAAAAAATGGAAATAAAGCATTGGTCTCTTTAACAGAATTTATGACATTGGGATATTACCAACTGATTGGCTTAAGTCGACATTTATCACAATACCAAAGAAACACGTGCACAGACATACAGTATTAATCGGGCAATTAGTCTGGTGTCTGGTGTGACACGTTTTGAATATGCTCCTGCAAGTTATACATGGCAAGATATTAGACGAGAAAATAAGAAGGATTTAGGAGCGGCTTGGGCACGAGAGTAGCCTTGTTCAGTATCCAAGTGCTGATCCAGAGATGCAAAAATATAAATCAATATGTATACATCTGTGCAATCGGTTTTGAAAAAGCATTTGAGAAGGTCAGACAACACAAAATGCTAGAAATATTGAAAACAGCTGGACTAGACGATACAGATTTTACGAATAATTAAAAATCTATACTCGCGTTAATTGGCAAGAACAAAAGTTGAATAAGAACTGTCGGATGAAATAAATATAAACAGAGGAGTGAGACAAGGCGGTATACTATCGCCTTTATTCTTTAACTTGTATTTGGAAAAATATTTAAGGAGTCCTTTGGAGACGACAGAAAATATTATTGTTAATGGTGTAACCGTAAACAATATTATATGCCGACGATACACACTAATTGCGGAGAAAAACTTAAATAGAACAAGCCCGAGCCACATTTGTTAAAACGAGGAACGTACTTTACAGCCACGATCTTAGTATTGATATTTGCTTTCGAATGACATATTTCTCTCAAAGCTGGTCAATATATAAGAAAGAGACGCAAGCTGGAATACTTCGGTCACATACTAAAAAATACCCTAAAAAATATGACCTTTTACATCTGATCATTCAGGGAAAGATTCAAGGTAAACGTTGGCCTGGAAAAATAAGAACATCATGACTGAAAAAATCGAGACAATGGTATGGAAAATCGACTACAATCATTATATAGAGCTGCTGTCAATAAAGTTATTATATCCAACGATCGATAACGGTCATGAAACTAGAAGAGTTTCTCATTTTTTTCATGTGCCAAAATGCCAGTATTATCTGGTCACCAGCGAACAGTAGTGTATAGAGCTCGGTATTGTCCATGGTATACCTATTCTGCGGGTATATTTTCTTTTTCCAATTTATTAATCCATAAATAATAAATATATATTTAAAACAAAGTAGGTCAGACGGAACATCACTGTTTATTGACTCTTTAATTAATTGATTGCTTATATATCTATATCTTATTCATTATTCATATTTTTTTTTTGAACCTATTCTCTATCCTTCCATTGTTGGATATAGGTCTCCCCCAGTTCTCTCCATCTTTCCCTATCTTAAGCTGTTCTCTGCCATGTGGGACCTCCTTGTTTCCTGATGTCATCTTTCCACCTCATCTGTGGTCTGTCTCTTGATCTCTTTGCATTGTATGGACGCCACTTTCCGATGGCATTGTTCCATCGTCCGTCTTGGAGACGTTCATTGTGTCCAGCCCATTTCCATTTCAGTTTTGCTGCTTGTTCTATCGCGTCTACTGTCTTTGTTGTGGTTCTGATCCACTGGTTACGTTTTCTATCTCTAAGTGATACACCCAACATTTGTCTCTCCATCGCTCTTTGTGCCTTCCTTATCCTATCCAAATTGGCCTGTGTAAATGTCCATGTCTGTGCTCCGTAGGTGAGCACCGGTATGATACAGGAGTTATATACCTTGCTTCGTAAGTATAGAGGGATTGTTTGATTCTTTAGAACGTAAGAAAGTTTGCCGAACGCTGCCCATCCCATTCTTACTCGTCTCCATATTTCAACTGTTTGATTTTCTCTATTAGCTCTGATTGCTTGTCCTAGATAGATATACTCATTTACCTGTTCTATTTTTTGTGTTTTTATTTTTATTGCCTCTTGGTCTTCCGTGTTTGTCATTACTTTTGTTTTGTTGAAGTTAATTTTTAGGCCTTTTTGCAGTGATTTTTCATGAAGTTCATTCAGCATTAATTCCAGTTCTTGTCGTTCCGAGGAGATCAGGAGTATGTCATCCGCATATCTAAGGTGATTTAGGTATTTTCCGTTAATACATATTCCTCTGTTTTCCCAATCTGTTGATTTTATTATGTCTTCGAGGGTCAAGGTAAACAGTTTAGGTGAAATTATATCGCCTTATCGGACTCCTCGTTTAACTTTTATATTATCCGTTATTAATTTGTCGTCCAGCCGCTCAGTGTTCAATGCTGTCGAAAGCCTTTTCATAATCTACGAATGCTAAGTACAGCGGAAGGTTGTATTCATTGGTTTTCTCAATTAAGATTTTAAGCGTATGTAGATGGTCGATTGTGCTGTATCCTTTTACAGTAGATCGAATTTTGTACATCTCAAAATAGCATAAGGTTACTTGATTTTTTTGTCAGTAACTTTTCTATACCAAATATATAACTGTCTTGAATGCGGTTTCTTATAGCGCACGATTCCATACATTACTTGGTTAATCTTGGTTATTTATGAAATATTTCATTATTATAGTAGACTGTTTTGAATTGGGTAAATCGTATATGACCCTAGTTTTTTGCTTTAATCGCTTTGATATATTGTTAGAAATGCAAATGCCAAAAAACTATGCTGCACTTAAAAAGGTGGGCTAATCTTATTGTTAAACAATTTGTGAAAAAAAAATGAGAAAAATTTAATGTTGTTTCTTCTTAGCAATTCAATTTTATTGTTTTATTTAAATTAAATTAAATTGTTTTACAATTAAATTTTCTATAAAACAAAATTAATTGCGAATTCAAATTTATTTTTATTATTATTGCAAAATTACCAAATATTCTTTAAAAAATGGTCGAAATCCAATGTTTTTTTAATAATTTTTTTAGGTATTTGAGAGGCACATAGAACTTTTAAAATTTACCCAGAAAATGTTTAATATAAAGAAAATACAAAAAATACTATACAAAATTTCAGCACAATCGAAAAAGTAGTCTTTACAAAATAAATTTTTAAATTATGAAGAGCCAACAAAAATGTTTCATTCTTAAGTCTAAAAGGTATTATTAAATTCTTAAAAATTTTTTTGCGCATGAGTGCCTAGGGATTTTTTTAAACAGTTTTACAATTTTTAAGCTAATAAACAAATTGAATAACTTTTTCAATCTGTAATTAACATTTTCTTCGAAACTTATCTGGAAAGCTCAGAAAAAGATGCGTATTTTTCGAGAAAAAAATATTAAGATTGATCAATTAGTTCTGAAGTTATGATCGAAAATGGCTGAACAAGTAATCGATCCTAGATTGATTAAATAATTGTGTTATTGAAGTTTATTTACAAAAATTATTATTTAATTAAAATTATTTATATAAAAAAAATGGGAAAAATAACTGAATATTCACGTATACGTAACTATCCCCACCACTGCCTCTCGTAGATTTTTTCTGTAGTTTTAAAGTTTTAAATCAATATGATAACCAGGTTGCACAAAAGAAATACTAGTAATCAAAAGCTGCAAAAATCGAACAGAACGGCGCTAATCTTAGAGCAGGCCAAGATCCACAGAAGATTGTCGAGCCAACCTACTATTGTTGAAACCTACCTACTATTGTTGTAAATGCCGGTCAACTTTGTTCGGAACTAAATGTTTTTTTAAAACGCGTCTTTTGCTGAACTTTGACGTAAGTTTAGAAAAAAAAGTTATTATATTTGCTTATTAGCTCAAAAATTGTACAGATGTTTAAAAAATTCCCTAAGTTCCCCTATTCAAATGGATTAATTCAATGATTAAATGATTTCGACTTTTATTTGACATCCTAAATACTATTTTATACTTAGAAAAACTTTCATATACTTAAAACACTTTTTGTTGGTTTTGCATAAGTTTCATAATTAATTATACATTTTTTCAAAAAATTAGATTGCAAAATTATTTTGCAAACTACTTGAACGATTGTCCTGAAAGTTTGTACAATGATTTTTAATATTTAAATTTTTTTGGGTGAATTTATAAACACTGGGTGGCTCTTAAACACTATTAAAAAATAATGAGTTTTGACCCTATTAAAATAGTTTTTGTCAATTTTGCAATAATAATAATTCTTTTTTCAGTTTGTAATTAACTATGTTTTATAGGAAATTTAATTGTAAAACTTTTTTGTCGTTAGAATTTTTTTCTAAAATGTATATTTGTTGCCGAAATATAGCAACGAAAAGGAGAAAAAACATTGAATTTTTTAAATTTTTTTTCCACAAATTGTTGAATAAGAAATTTAGCCCACGTTTAAACTCTATGCATAGCAAAATGATCATTTTTGATAATATTTCAAACCGATTAAAGCAAAAAACTAGGGTCATATACGATTCCCTAAAGTGAGGGTATTTTAGAAGAGATACTTTCTGGACTATAGTTTTATATATATATATATATAATATATATATATATATATATATATATTAGTTATTTATGTACCAAGTAGATGTTTATACCCGAGGGCGACAAACACAAGGGCCTCTGGCCCGAGTTTACACATTTATTAATGCCCACGGAGCATATAAACTTTTATGTCATACTAGTTTTTTATCGCATTTACAGTTTAAATATTTTTTCTGTCGACCGTCCATATATGATCAATTTTAACACCTTCAGAATCATTGATTAATGACCCCTATTAATAAATTATTTTCTATTAATGAATGATTTCATTATGGGCAACACAACATACATTGCTTGCATAAATTAATTAAACGCTCTGTGATTGACAGTGACCTGTGGTGTAGGCAACCAAACATATACCTATTTATATTCCCACTAAAAAAATTTAAAATGAAATAGCCGCTGTTAGTACTATCTGTCATTGTAGGTCATTATTTACTTTATTGTTTAAAATTCTGTGTATTTGAAAAATCAAAAGATGGATATTGACGAAGAGTTTAATTTAACTCCACCGGAAGTGGCAGAAACTGCAAATGAAATATCTTTAAGTTTACTGCCTGCAAAAAGCAGAGTGTTGTACGAAAAAACATACGCTGAATTTATTGCATGGTGTGACGAGAGAAAAATAATATATACAGAATCTGTATTGTGACATATTTTTCAAACATTGCCGAAAAAGGACTAATAGCAAGTTTGTGGCCCAAATATTCGATGCTAAAATCAACCTTAAGTTTAATACCAAACATTGATATATCTAAATATAATAAGTTGATTATGTTTATCAAGAAAAAAGAACAGGTTATGTACCAAAGAAATCAAAAACACTTAAAAAAGAACAAGTCCAGAAATTCATCTCTGATGCTTCTAACGACGTGTTTCTAATGATAAAGGTAAACCAGTAAATTAAGTTTCTATATTTAATACTCGTATTTCATAACATTTCATTCTGTAGGTTGCAATGATTTTCAAAGTGGCTGGTGCGTTAAGAAAGGACGAACTATTGAAATTAGAAACAAATAACGTTCAAGACTTGGGGTCAAAGTTTCTTGTCACAATAAAAGTATCAAAAACACATACAAATAGAATATTTACCATAGTAGATAACGAAGCAAATACCATTCTCAATGCGATCAAAAACTATATTTCTTTGAGACCGGCACACACACCACATAAACGATTTTTCATTTTTTGTAAAAATAACAAATGTTCCACACAGCCATAATAGTTGGCATAAATACGTTTTCCAAAATTCCTTCTGTATTGCTAAATTCTCAAAATTAGAGCACCCGCATCTCTACACTGGACATTGTTTTAGACGTTCCTCTGACTTAATACTGTGTGACAGTGGTGCAGACTTTTCAGCTATTAAAAGACTAGATGGAAATCGACTGCGGTAGCAGAAGGTTATATAAAAAAATATATGCAAAATAAACTTGAGATGGCTGAAAAACTCTTGGGACAAAATACCAGTAAACCTTGTCAAAGTACTTTCTTCAGCACCACCGCTTTTTCTTCTATCACAGAATTTACAGAGGTCCAAGGGACTTAAATATAAATTTCTCAAAATGCTTTACAGCAGGTAATCATTTTTCAATACCTTCCTTTAATTTCAGTAATTGTACTATTTCGAATATTAATGTTTACAATAATAAAACTACCACTAAGGAAAATTAAACTTTGAATAAAGTTAATGAAAGTTGAAAAAAATGTTGTTTATCGTTAAGTAAATAAAAATTTAAACTTTATTTCTGAAAAGTACGGTCGACGGAAAAGTTTTGTAACGAGCTCGTGAATTAAAATGGCGATTAACAATCTCTAACATTAACGCGCTCGCTCCGCTCACGCGTTAAAATATCTCGATTGTTAATTGCCCTTATTAATACACTTGTTGGTTAAATAACTATTAAAAATTCAGAAAATCATAATAGAGTGAAGGCAATACCGTCGTTAGGGTGAAACATATAATAAATGAACATCTGAGGCTGTCTCTGTCAAACCTAAAAAGTGAAAGTGTCATATCTATCTATAACCGGATCTTTCCAAAATTGACAGTTTTATGTAAATTTTATCAAAAATTTAATAATGTAGTTATAATACTTTAATTCCATATTTTGTAACCTTAAGGCCATTCCTCGCGATTCTGGGCATAAACTAATTCCAATGTAAAAGTTTATATCAAATAACGCAAAAACTATGGCAGATATTGAGATGATTCTTTTTTTATATGAAAGGTCTTAAAAAGTTCTAGTGCACTATTTGGTTGTAAATTAATAAATTGTTTAAACAATATTTTTTTTTTAATATTTTTGGTTAAAATAAACGTAAAATTTTTTTTTTTGAAATAGGGCACTACAGAATTTTACCCACTTTCCGAATCTGTTTTTATTTTTAACATAAAGTGTAACACAAAGCAGCTATTTCATATAAACTATTTAAAAAATGTTAAATTGTGCTAAATGTACTCTCTCTCTCGGTCAGTACAAGCTGTCCTTGTTGATAGTTTCTGGACTCTCGCCGACGAGTAGGTAAGACAGAGGGAGGGTCATAAATAATGTTGAATAACATTATTAGGGCTTATTTCGACTTTTGACTAGTTTTGACAAACCAGTGTGTTTTGTTGTTTTTAAAATGGGTAGTTCGCGAAGACGTTTATGTTCCGGACGAAAAAGTCGACGACGATTGAGGAAATTTTATATAAATAAGCAGTAAGTACCTATAATTTGATTAAATTTTTATATGAATAGAAATATTTTCTGTTGTTTGTGACATTTTCCTTCTAAATGTTTATACTGTTTTTATAATAATACTATTGTTTCAGTATTTATTTATATAATTATAATTTATTATGTAGAAACAGAGTAGAATTTTGGTCAATCGGTCAGTACATTTTTTTGTATTTCAATCAGAATTATTATTTTCTTTTCTTCTTTACATGAACTCAGAGTAATACCCAAATATTTTGCAGTATTTGAATATGGAATTTGATTAATTATATTTATTGGACTATTTATTTTGAACGTTTTTGTTAGTAAAGTTTACATAATATATGAAGTTTGTTTCGTCACTTGCTTGTCCAGTCATATTAGTCCAGAGTAATAAGGATTTTCTCGTGACAATCAATAATCCAGGTAGCTGACAACTATTTTAGTTATTGTAGACATATAAGAACAAAACCTACCTGTTTCCTGCCTAAAGTTCGGAGCCGCTTTTTAATGATTTAATGTAATGCAAGAAACGCGATTTTTTTCCACTCCATTAGAAAGCTAAATACTTGACATAAAATTACAAAATTTTATTTTTTAGAATATTGACAAAGCTTCAAAATGCTGATTTTTGTAAGTTGAAAAGTCAATTTGTTGCTTTGCAAACTGCAAAATAAGTGACAATTGATATTTGTTAAAAACTTTGAATACAACAACTTTACTTTAGAGTTCCAGCGAAGGTTGGGTATTGGGATACTTAACAAACCCTCAAAATTTGGAACCGATATATTAATTAGTTTAAAAGTTATTGTATTTGTTTATCCCAGAGGTCTTTTTTTACAATAAAATAAGACAGAAAATAATAAAGATAGGGTAATGCTGTGGGCGACAAATGAAAGCAAAAGATACTATCAATATGTATTAAAAAATGATAAAAAAATGATTTATCATAATCAAAAATCCTGATGCCAAATTTTTGAAATTATCTAGTTTATAAACATTTAGAACTTTAAAAACATTGTCCTTAGAAGAAATCTTTTTTACATTCGAAAAGCTAGTATTTTCCCCGAATTTTCAAATAAAAAAATTTGACCTAGGTTAATTTGGGCCAAAGTTAGCCATGTTTTTTTGTTAATTCACAGCTAATTTGATTATAATAATTAAGGAACCTCTTTGACGCCATGATAAAGAATGGGATTTGTATTTTTTGATAAAAAATTTGCACAAACGTTGTACCTTTACAGGACCTTCTACGAATTTTAAAAATGTAGTTCAAATGGTGATTAGGAAGAACCTACAAATTCATGGAGTACAAATCCATACCGAACAAACAATTTCAAACTAATAAAATTTTCTATATCTCCGGTTCTACTCAATGGATTTTGATCATTCTTTTTTAATTTGTATGTAATTTCTACGTACATTACAAATATGTAATTTTGTTTATATATTAATTAATTAATTCATAATCTAGTTTGTTTAAACAATTAAATGTGAATAGTGAAAAAATAATTTTCTTCCAAAAATCTATTTTTTTAACACTATTATCATTAATAATCATAGTAAAGATTGCGTTTTTTGCCTTAAATTGTTAATAATTAAAAAATGGCTCGAAATTCAAGGCAGGAAACAAGTAGGTTTTCTTCCTATAGGTCTACAATAACTAAAAAAGTTCCTTCATTGTATGCCATCCATGACTGTACATTCTATTCTCATACTTTATTGCATCCATTTCAGCGACATATCTTTCTTCGATGTCTCTGTTGATCGTCTCGTTTCACAACCGTGTAAATAAAAGCATGCTTTTTTCCATAGTTTTCATGGGTTGTAGTGCTAGAGAGAGCATGTCAGCTGAGCCAAAACGAAAATAATCCTCCTGATTGCTTCCACTGGAATAAACTTGATTGTTTAACTGGGCCCGGACTACCTTCTTCTAATTCTTTAAACTCCTGTTTTGAAATTAATAATAATCATTATTTTGTCTAATTACCTATTTAGTTGTCAAGACAGATACATTGTTACCTAAAGAAGTGAAAGTGGTTCAATTTAGAAATTATATCGTAAATAATAAATATTTGAAAACTAATGCATATATTCCTCCCGCGATTTGAGCTACTAATTTTATAAATCGCACCACTAATAGACGTAAATCCCTTCATTTTAATTTCATGAATGTTTTTATTTGCCACATCTCCACATTTTCCATTTCAGAATATTTGTCATCAAACTGTAATATACGTTAAAAGCCAATTTGTCAGCAAAAAAACAAAAACAAAAGAAAAATATAAGACATAAAAAAAACCAATACACTTATATCTTGTTATACATTATTTTGTTATAAAATTTTATAAAAGTTTGTCTTCGATTTAATTGTTATGAATTATTTACAGGACGATTATTTGTTACCTCTATGTACCCTTGCTAAGTTGTGAATTAATTATTCAATAAATAATATTACTCTGGTATACTCGTATTATTCTAATTACCCCATAATCGCAATGAATAGAAGACCTCCCGCTCGCTTTATTGTATACACCCAAGACTTCATAATAGGGGGTTGTAAGTAGGTAAAAATATAAAATTTAGATGACGTTTAGAATATTCTTCGTGAATGGATTTTGTTTTCGTAAAGAAAGATATTTTTGAAATAGATAGCTCACTGAATTTTACCGTTAGGATTATCGAGGATAGGCCTTAATGAAAAATGTATGAAAATTCTTCGAACAATTGCACATCATCCTGAATGAAATACCTCATAAAGAGCCCTTAATCCTTATGGGTGACTTTAATGCACGAATCGGAAATGAAAACCTACGGCAACGACCATTACCCCATAAAAAATCTGCAATACTAACACCATACCGGAAACAAAAGACACCTTCCTCTTAAAATGGAAAACAGAAAAGGCTGATTGGGTGAGCTTTTCAACATATATTGATAATTCCGTAGAGAGCTGTGAAATAAATTACTGTGATATTGATAGAACAATCACCAATTTTAATGACTTAATACTAAAAAGTGCAGAACTTCACATTCAAAAAACAAAAAAAAATCACAATCATCATCCAGTACCATGGTGGAATAAGGATTGCGAAGAAGCAATACGGCAAAGTAAAAAAGCTATAAAAGGTTTAAACTGCACAAAACCCAAGAAAGTACAATAGAATTCAAACGATTAAAAGCTCGAGCCCAATTAATCATAAAAAATTCAAAAATGCCTCATGGTCAAAATACGTCTCAGAAATAAACAGTTCTACTCCAGTGAGCGAAATTTGGAAAAGGGTAAAGAAAATTTCTGGTTTAAAGTATTCTTCATCAATTAGCACTCTTAAAATAAATAATACCACAGTAATCTTCTTCACAAGACATTGTTAAAACTCTTGCTTCCACCTTTGAACAACATTCCTCTAGCGAAAACTACGACAATAATTTTGGGGACTACAAGCTAAAAAAAGAACGCACCATCTTGTATCTAGAAGCATCCCACGAAAACCCCCTTTTTCAACCTCTTACTATTACAGAACTAAATAACTTCTTACAAGATATGAAAAACTCAAGTCCAGGACCAGACAATATTCCTGTTGTATTCCTAAAGTATTTATCAATCTTAGCAAAATAACATCTTTTGCAAATTTTCAATCAAATTTGGCAGCAACGACAATATCCGTCTATATGGACAAAAGCCACAATTTTGCCGTTTTTAAAATCCAGAAAGCTTCGACTTGATCCAAAATCATACCGACCCATCTCTCTAACATGTGCCATGGCTAAATTAATGGAAAATAGTCAATGCCCAGCTTATGCGGACACTGGAAAAATCTCATTTCTTCTTACCAGACCAAAACGGCTTTAGACGTAACCGGTCAGCAATAGACAATATCGTAAATTTACAAAGTGATATCCAAGAAGCGTTAGCAATGAATCAAATGTGCATAGTTATTTTCTTCGATCTAAAGACAGCCTTCAATACATGTTGGAGATTTCAATATCATTAAAAAATTGCACGCATCCAATATTAGAGGACACTGCTTAGCCTATATCGAAAATTTCTTAAAAGACTTTTCTTTCCAAGTAAGAGTTAATAAAGTTTATTCCGATTTTTATACTGCAGAAAATGGTACCCCACAAGGCTCAGTACTTAGTCCTACCTTATTCCTAGTTGCCATAAACAACATATTAAACAAATTACATAAACCTCTCAAAGATTGCCTCTATGCCGACGATTTAGTGGTGTATATTAAAGGAGCACAATAAGAATATATGTGCAGAATAATACAGACTTTTCAACCCAACTAGATGAATGGACGGCTAGTACAGGCTTCAAATTCTCCGTTACAAAGACAACTGCTATGGTGTTTACGAAAAAAAGCATCCATTACGCCAGTCTTTTATCTTCACAACATCACCATTTCTTTCCAAAACTCCGTGAAATTCTTTGTATGTGGCTGGATCAAAAACTTTGACTATGAAAAGGCCTTTGATCGAGTACAGCATCACAAATTAATTACAATATTAAAAGATAAAGGAGTTAATAGTCAAGACATACGATTCATAGAAAAGTTATACTGGCGTCAAACAGCGACAGCTTGCATAAACGGAAAATCAACAGAAATATGTAAAATCCAAATAGGTGTCAGACAGAGTTGTATACTATCCCCACTGTTATTTAATTTATATTCAGATAGAATATTTAAAGAAGCGCTGGATAATTTGGAATAGGGCGTAAAAGTTGATGGAATTGTGATAAATACAATCAGATATGCAGACGATACAGTTATTTTAAGTGATGACATAAATGGCTACAATGCCTTTTAAATGCTATTGATACAGTGGGAAGAGAGTTTGGCCTAAACATAAACTGTTCAAAAACAAAACACATGGTGTTTAGCCGTTTAGCACATCAAGATGCACGATGTTGATGGTCATATAATTCAAAGAGTGTCCAGTTTTAAATATCTTAGTTGCCATATTACTGAACAACTAGATCCAGATTAAGAGATAAAATGTAGAATCGAGATAGAACGCACGACATTTTTAAAAATGAGGTCATTCTTCTGTAATGATAACTTGAAACTTCAACTTCGAAAGCGTATGGTTAAATGCTACATTTGGTCAGTCCTCTTATACGGTGTCGAAGCATGGACATTAAAAATGTCCACCAACCATTAATCGTCTGGAAGCCTTTGAAATGTGGCTGCACATACGTATACTAAAAATTCCATGGACAGCTATGCTGACAAATGTGACAGTCCTTGAGAGAGCAAATGCTGCTCGCGAGCTGCTTGATAACATCAAATGTAGAAAGATGGCCTATTTTGGACACGTAGTAAGAGTAGACCGATATAATATTCTTCAACTTATTATGATGGGTAAAATCGAAGGACGCAGAGGAATTGGTAGAAAGCAGGCCTCTTGGTTGAAGAATATCAGAGAGTGGACAGGAATAAAGAAAACTGAGCAACTCTTTAGAATAGCTCGAGACAGAGACAGTTTCGCCATGTTAATCGCCAACGTCAAGGAGACTTAATAGGGCATGTTAAGAAGAAGAAGAAGATCCAAACTCGATTACGGTTCAATTGTTTATGCCTCTGTAACCAAGAGTACCCTAAAACGTTAGATACAATCCAGAATGCCGCACTTCGGATCGTTCTCGGAGCTTTTCACACTTCACCCATAGAAAGCTTATATTCTGAAACTGGAGAACCATCATTGCAGTATAGGCGGGCACTTTTAACACTTACACACGCTTCTTCTGTAACTGCTAATAAAGATCATCCACTCTTCGAAAATACTTTTCCTAAAAATAATCTTGACTTTCTTTTTAATAAAGCTCGTACCGGAAAACCTTATGACACAAGAGTAAGATCAATTCTGAATAATTTTGATACAACAATCCCAAGTATTTCACTGTAACATCCAGCATCCGGCTCCATAGTTAATAAGCATCCCAAATTGCAACACCTCTCTAATAGAGTTCTCCAAAAATACAATAACAACATTCTAATTAAAAACAAACTAAACGAATTATTGAACGAGACTACCTTAACTGCACAAATATCTTTACCGATGCCTTGCAATCTAATGATGGTATTGGTTGTGCATTTGTTACTCCAACGTCTACTTTCAAATTTAAACTACCGCCTAGCTCACGTGTTTTCACCGCTGAATTGTTTGCTTTGTACCGTGCCTTAGAACATGCAAACCTCCCAAGAATTTCAAAACCTTTGTTTCTCACCGACTCACTCAGCTCTCTTCTTGCAATACAGCATCTGTATCCTAAACAACCCCTGGAGCAACTAATAAAAACTGAACTACAAATCGCCCAAGAGAACCACATAACCCCTAAATTTATATGGATCCCATCGCATATAGGAATTATCGGCAATGAAGAGGCAAATAGTAGTGCTCGTAATGCAGCAACAAGAGCGGAATCTGAATTAGTGCGTGAGAGTGTATGTAAAGATCTCAAAACGTTTTTTAAACAAAAAGTGATTGGTCAGTGGCAGCGCGAATGGTTTCTATCGCAATCTAAATTAAGATCGCTAAAACCAGATACACGACAGTGGAAAACTAGTGCTAGTATAACGGTTTACTCAAACGGTTGTAACACGCCTACGTATAGGACACACTAAGATCACACACTCTTATTTACTTTCGTCCAGTGAACGCCCCCTGTGCGACCTATGTGCTACGCCTCTTACCGTCGTCCATTTGTTAATTAGTGTGCAAAATACCATAGAGAACGTTTAATAAACAATGTACCAAATACTCTACCAGATTTATTAGGAAGAAAACTGTCACGTAAAAAACTTATTAAATTACTAAGGTCAATCAATATTTTGTTATCAGATTTAAAGTTTTGTTTACTGAGTAACGCCGCTAATAACCTGTTGATGGATGCGGCAATGTTTCTTTTTAATAAAAAAATTAAAAAAAATGATTTAATAATATCAGGCTTTATAATATAATGCTTTAATGATGTGGTTTATATTATGTTTTAACATTCTTGATATCAAATATTTCTTGCCCTTATAGTTCATCCCTTGAATTAGCTTGTTTTAAAAAATTTTACGCGTTTGTTTTCACTTCTCTAAAATCTAGGTATATAGGTGTAATAGTATTACAGCATATCAAGAAATTTAACGAAATTTTATGTAATTGTAAAAATAATTTATACAATCCAAATAAGTGAGTCATGCTTCTACATGAAATATTACAATTTATTATCGTGGCGCCAGATAACTCTATCAACATTAAAAGGGAAATTATTAGGATCTGTTTATTATTTTACAAGAATCATAGACAAGTCAACAAAGCAATGAAGCAATTCATTGTTTGGCTTTTCTATTGACTGTTTAAAAAATCTTAATAAATATATTTTATTAAAGTTATTGTTATTGTTGTTTCTTTTATATAAAATTAGAATCAACATTTAAAAACAGTTTATTCAACTAAACTAAATAAACACTGCAAGGTCATTGAAATGTAGATTTGATAATGAAGTAAAAATATTAACCTTAAAGCGGCTTTTATACTCATTATACGACACTTGACAAGTAGGTACTGATAAATCGGCTGATACATATTATGAAAGTGAATTGGCGCCGATAACGATTGTAGTAACATTTGGGTTGAAGTACCAAAAAATGATAGATATAAATGTGAAACTATGGAAAATAAACAAATTCAAATTACGTCTTTCGGAAATCTCGTGCTCCATAATTAATAGCATTTAATAGTCACATGCGGCTAGTCTGATTAATCATTACATATATCAATAAATCTTCGATAAAGCATGCAAGTGCGTAGTTATCTGTCACAAATGTTTTTCTATTGGTTTTGATTATATAGAAAATTGGATACGTTTAACATACGACAAGAAAGAAAAAGACCTGTCATTACAAAAACTGAATAGGTTACACAATTCAACTTTCTAAGAGAGTTAACAAACTAGTTGTAGATAAAATTAGTATCTACAGAATATACAAACATAAAGAATGTCCTAAATGAGAAAGAGCGTATAACCATGTAGGGTGCTGGTTACAAATATAAGAACTCTTACCCGTAAAGTAGAAATATCTCAACCACTATTGATTTAAAAACTATCCAAAGGTTCGATAAATTTATTACATGAATTAAACAAACTACAACATAAACAAAATTCTAGAACTAACAATATTACTTATTAGTTAATGCAAGGCTATATGAACTATATTAATACTGTATAATACTATGTGCTCCATAGTAACAATAAACTAGATGTTGGGATATAAATATTCAGGGGAAAATAAGTGAACAAATATAGGGGCAAAAATGTAAACAATGTTTTAAATTTTACTTGTTTCCTGTGATATTTACATGGAATTTTTGAGAGTGATTTTTTTAAGTGTAAAGTAAGATAATCTCTTGGGCGAAAAATAATCATTTTTACTTACACGAGTCTATTTTTTGCCGACCTTCCATCTGCCATTCTCGCAAGATGGCCTAACCTAAGTCTCTTTGTTCTGACGAACTGACTAATTTCTGGTTTCCCGTACAGCTCTCCGATCTCTTTATTTGTCCGTCTCCTCCAAACGTCTTCATAGTGTTTTACTTCCCCGAATATCTTTCTTTACACATTCTGTTCCCAGAGGTTCAGCATATTTTCATGATTTTTGTTCATAACCCGTGTTTCGCTTCCGTACAGGACAATGGGGTGGATCACTGTTCGGTATAGTCTTATTTTTGACTTAAGAGATGTTTTTTTGTGCTTAGTAGTTTATGTAAAGCTCCGACCGAGTACTCATAGATACTCAAACTCCGTCACCTTTTTGAAGCAATACTCTTTACTCTCGTTGTTTGTGTTAGTCTTCAGTTGTGTGCCTTCATATGTAGTCTGCCTAATTTCCGTATACTTTGTATTTTGCTCATTAATAATCAGTCCATACTATTTGGCCCTCATTTTAAAGAATTTAAAAATCTTCAATAGCTTCCCTTTATTTCTTGCTATTAATACTACATCATCAGAAAAGGCTAGGTCCTGGCTTTTGTTGTCATAAATCATACCTTTCATTTGTATTTTACCCTTTCTCATTATAGCCTCCAGCAAGAAATTAAAGAGTATTGTGGACAGCGGATCTTTCTGATTTAGTCCTCTTTTTACTCTAAATTTTCCTGAGGGGCTTCCTTCTATCCTATCCCTATTGTTGGTCCTCATTAAGGTCATTTTTTCTAGTCAGATCATCTTTTCTGAAATTCCAAGTACTCTTAGGGCATGGTAAAGACGCCTTCTTATCACAGAATCGTAAACTTGTTTGAAATCTATAAATAAGAGGTTTAGTTTTAAACCGTTGCTTGTACGTACTGCTCTGAATCATATTTAACACGAATATTTTATCTATGGTAGATCAGCCCTGTTTGAATCCTCCCTGGTATTCACCAACCTGCTCGTATAATAGTATTTAATGTATAAATTTAAAATTTCTTCACTGTCATAACCTCAGCAATTCATATTATCAGTGTCTATTATGATTGATTGAATGTTAATTTTAACCATATTTCTTATCTCGCATATACCACTTTTTAATAATAATTTCATGAGAATATCTCACAAATTTTTCGCAAATGTTTCTTTTTTTTTTATTTAGAAAATCGCATCGACCAAATGGCCATTAGCGAAAAATTAATGGATGACATTATGTACAATTACTGCATTACAATTTGGTTTATTATTAAATATTGTGGTACTTATTAATGTCTTTAAGAAGTTCAAAGTATTATTAAAGTTACAGTCTGCACCTAGAGCTTCTAGAAGTGCTTCCTGGTATCTTGTTGTTGCTTCGTTGTTGATTGTAGAGGGAACATTCACATAGTATGTGCCTTATTGTTAGTGTCGCATTGCACGTTTCACATCGCGGCGGTTCGCACTTTTTAATTAAGTAGTCATGTGTTAACCTAGTATGTCCGAGTCTGAGGCGCGTTATTATTATTTCTTGGCTTCTTGACGTAGGTAACACATTCCATGCCTCTATGCTGGGTTTCACTTGTTTTAATTTTGAATTCGACACATTCCATTTATTTTTCCACGCACTTAAGATTGATTTTTTTATATAAGCTTTTATATCCGTTGATACCAATGTGTTTACGATTTCGGAAACGTCACTAACTATCGCGTCTTTCGCACTATGGTCAGCAGTATCGTTGCCTTTTATTCCTATATGGGATGGGATCCAGATGAAATTTACCTCATTTTGATTAATATAAGCTTGAAGAAGGACCGTTTTAATTTTTTTTAAAATCGGGTTTTTTAGATACAGTTGTCGGATGCTTTGTATGGCACTTAGTGAGTCTGATAAGATAATATATTTGCAGTTTGTTGTTAGATTGATTAGTTCTATGGCGCGATAGATAGCATACAGTTCAGCTGTATAGATAGTACTTACATTAGATAGTTTGAATTTAACGACCTTCTCTGGCGTTACTACAGACGCTCCCACACCTTCGGATGATTTTGAACCATCAGTGTATATCTGGGTATGATTTTTATAACGACTAAGGATTTTTCTAAAATGGGAAATAATTAAATCATGATTAGTGGAGTTTTTATCAAATGACGTAAGTTCAAAGTTATATGATGGTATGTTTTGAATCCAAGGTGGATTATGGTCATATGTGTATGGAAGACATTCAGGTATAACAATATCAAACAGATGCAAATATTCTTTTATTCTTTTATAGAAAGGTTTAGCAGAACGGTGATTTGCATAAAGGTTTGGGAAATTATCAGTAAAAGTATTTCTATACACAGGATTTTTTACATTACCCTTAATTTTTGTTGCATACGTTAGACTAAGGTAAGCTCTTCTATCATATAACGACAATTCATTTGCTTCGCAAAGTAAACTTTCAACAGGTGTTGTACAAAAGGCTCCCAAACATATTCTGAGTGCTGTGTTGTGAATAGTGTCCAGCTTTTTAAGTACTGATTTCGATGCTGAGTCGTAAGCTATAGCCGCGTAGTCTAGCTGTGATCGTATAATAGTTCTGTATATAATTAACAATGTACTCCTGTCTGAACCCCAATTCTTATATGCTAGAATTTTTAGTAAATTTAATCTTCTGTAACATTTACATGTTAGATTATTGATATGTTCTTTCCAATTCAACTTTCTGTCAAAAGTAACTCCTAGTAATTTTAGCGAATCTTTTTGTTGTAGTGATTGGTTATATAGATATAATGAGATTGGTGTACTGACTTTGTTTTTAGAAAATACTATATATTTAGTTTTAGTTGTTGAAAAGATAAATCCAGTTTCCTGTGACCATTTTTCAATATCTAACAAGAAACTCTGTGCAAGTTGTGAGAGGTTGTTTAAGTTTTTGCTTTGACCAAATATTACGAGATCGTCAGCATATAAGCGACCTTTAAGTGGAGGTTTTAAATTTCGTAGAACATCATTTATGGCAATTATAAATAGCGTAGGACTTATAACAGATCCCTGAGGAATTCCATTTTCTAATTCCACTTTTGACGACAAGTAACCATTTACTCTAACTTGCATATACCTTTTATATAAGAAATTTTTTATAAATGCAAGGCAATGTCCTTTAATTTCTAAATCGTACAGTAATCTGATGATACGGTGGCGCCAAGCTGTATCAAAGGCTCTTTCAATATCGAAGAAAATTCCAATACATTTTTGATTAAGGGAGAAGGCTTCATGTACACTGCTTTCTAGGTCTATAATATTGTCTATAGTTGATCTATTTTGTCGGAAACCACTTTGTTCTGGAATAATAATATTTCGATCTTCAAGTGTCCAGAGTAGACGACGGTTGACCATTTTTTTCTAACAGTTTGCATGCAGTGCATGTTAGTGCAATTGGTCTATAAGATTCAGGATCTGTTTTGGGACATTTTGGTTTTAATATTGGTATTATAATAGAATCTCTCCACGCTGCTGGAAATTTCTGTTCTGTCCAAATAATATTAAATATGTTAAGAAGATGATTGTGTGCATTCTCCGGTAAATGTTTCAGAAAAACCATTGGGATATTATCTGGACCCTCACTAGTCTCTTTGAATGAGTTTAATGCATCTTTGTATTCATTTATATTAAATTTGGCGTTTAAGGCATCTGTATCATCTACAAACGGTATAATTACATTGCATTCTTCCTTCTGTTTAAAGTTGATAAAATTATTATTATAATTGCTTGTATTAGATCTATTTTTATATGTAATAGCAAATTCTTCTGCTATTTCTAGGTCATCTGTGATTATTCCATTATCTTTCTTTAGTTGAGTGATTTTGTTATAAGCCGGTATTCCAGATATTTTTTTGACATTCTTCCACATTTCAGACATAGGGGTCCTACTGTTTATACTGGACACAAATTGAGCCCATGAATTTCTTTTTGAAGTTTTTATTGTTAACTGAGCTTTAGCTTTAAGTTTTTGAAATTCTATTTTATTGTTAAGTGTTTTATGTCTTTTGTATTTGTTAAAGGCTTTTTTGGAAGCCTCGATCGATGTCTTACATTGTTTATTCCACCAAGGAACTGGTTTATGTTTTGTAACAAGTGCAGTTTTTTTAATGGTTACCTCGGCTGCATCTAAGATGATGCTGAAGAAGGTTTCTATGTCTGTGTCAATATTGTTGGATATTTTACAGTTTGCGACATTTTCTTCTACAATATCTTCAAATAATGTCCAATTTGCATCCTTCGTTTTCCACTTAGAGGTGTGTTTTCCATTTTTGGGCTTGAACAAGTTATTGGTGATTATTATTGGGTAATGATCACTATTATATGTGTAGTCTAATCTGTCCCATGTCATTAATGCAGAGAAGTTATTATCCGCTATCGTTAAGTCCAAGGGAGTTGATTCGCCTGTTTGTATATTGAATCTTGTAGGTCTTCCATCATTCAACAGTGATAAGTTATACTGATCTATTAATTCTTCAATAATACGTCCTCTTTTGTCATCATATGCAGAACCCCAAATACTGTTGTAAGCATTAAAATCACCTGTTAAAATACGCGGAGAAGGTATTTGTCTCACGAGGTTTAAAAGGTCCTGTTTATCAATTAGTTGTCCTGGTGGTAAGTAAATCGTGCAAATATTTATTTTTGTCGTCCCTTCTAGAGAAATAGCTACAGCTTCTAAATGTGTTTGTAGGGGTAACCTACTTGCGGTTAATTTGTTATTTACAAGAATTGTCACTCCACCGCTTGCTATTCTTTGGTTTACTCTATTTTTTGAAAAACTTTGATAATTATGTAAACAAGATTCCTGGTTGCTCTTAAGATTTGTTTCTTGAAGACAAATAATATCTGGTAGATACTCTGATTGTAGAATTTTTAACATCGGTAAGTTATTATAGTATCCGTTTATATTCCACTGAATAATTGAATTAAACGACGCCATTTTTACTTTCTGGTTGTAAAAAAGTTTTAATTATACTAAGACTCTGAGTCTGTGATTAGTAAAAGGTCATTTTCGTTGTCGGTAGAAGAGAGTTCGTCATTTAGGTGTTTTGTGATTTTTTTTCTAAGTTTGGTTCATTTGATTTTCAGAGATCTATCTGTTATGTGAGCATATAAGTTACTAATCATTGCTAGTAATCCAGTAAAATCATCTGTATAATTAGTTATAGTGGTGATAATATTTGGAGAACCTGGTGCGTTTTCTAACAGATCTATAAATTGGTCGTGATTAAGGATATATGTTGGTGAATGTTCATTTATTATTGTTTTTAGGTCAGTATCAGAACTTTTTTTGGGTTTTTTGTTGGGTTTTTGTGTAGGTTTCCTAAAATTTATTTCTGTTTGTTTGTCTTTTTCTGACAGAGCTGGTGTATATGTTGGTGAAGGTGATAGAATTTCATCTACGTCACGTTTACGGCTTGTCTGTTGAGTAATATCTAGTGATATATCGCTGTTATTTTCTGGAGGTGCAATGGTATTGGTAACTGAGGATTCATTTAGTTCGACATGTTCAGGATTTGTACTGTTTGTAAAGGAAGTAGATTGCTGATTGGAAAATTTTTCTATGGTGTCCATTTGTGAAGGAGTGTTTAACGATGTTAAAATAGTTGGAGGTGTGGGTGATTGTTGAGAGTTTGTAGGATTTTTACAATTATTAGCATTATGTCCTTACTGTTTGCAGTTAAAGCAACTGATTATCTTGGGATAAGAAAATTCGATAGGATTTGTTATCGTAATTAATCAAAAAAGATTCGGGTAAAGGATTTATAACAGGATTGATAAAAACTTGTCTTCTAAAACTGTAAATATGACTAAATTCCGGTAAGGTAGAGCTAATACGAAGAAAGGTCATTGATGACATTAGCTTGAGACCTAGGTTTTCTAATTCGTGAATAAGAATATCATGGGGAATTGAAGGACATACATTTGATAGAACTAACCTATCTGCTGGAGTAATATATTTTCTAGCTTGAACTGGTTCATCATTTATTATTATTACACCATCATGTACCTGCATAAAGTTATCCACAATTTCTTTGCTTGCTAGATACATGCATACTCGATTATTTGACAGTCTTGAAGAAAATAAGATGTTTTTGGGTTGTATAAGTGCTCCTAGTGGTATGAGGTAGTCCTGTATCGCTTGTTCAGGACTAGGGTATGTATGTTGAGTTAGAACTTTTGAGTAGGATTTAACTGTGTTGGTATGTTGTGGTACAGAACTAATTACGTTGGAACTTCCATCTGATGTTACGGACATGATGAGTCCTCTATATGTGATCTTATCAGGAATCTATTTTATATATGAATTAAATGAACTAAAGTCCGACTCTGTTTATTTTAAAACTAGTTGATGGGTCTGGTAATTACCAAATTAGCTGAATACCGATAAGAGTACAACTAGTTTTTTGGTTAATTTGTAACTACAGTTATTAATAGAATATGTTATTGATGCTTAAAAGTGATATTTTTAATCAAACTATGATTAATTGGAAAGAAGTACTTACGGCACTTAACAAATCACTGTAAACTTCTTTGATTTATCACTTTTAATTATTTAAATTTATACTTTTTCTATTAAAAAACTATAAAAGTTGTGGAGCTTAAATTAAGTCGACTTTTATGCCTGACATTCAGGGCCGGAATCCGCAAATGTTTCTGTTACATTGGTTTAGTACCTCTTTCCACATAGTACAGCACTATCAGAATGTCCATCTCTACCAATATACCTACTTATTGTAATATGATTTACAGTTTTCACAAATACATCCAATTCCGTTAAATTTGCAGTGATATAGAGATAGTCCCAATAGTTTCCTTTGTGTCCACTTTCGCAATTTGTAATAGCTTAGGTTTTGTGAGTTTTGTGTCGTACTTGATATTGTTTGTTGTTAACCAGGTAATAATTTTCATTCTAGTTGGAACAGTGGAAGGTTGATTTTCTAAAAGAATATTGTGATATGGAGCATTATCCATCACAATTAATGATGACTAAATTTGGAATTGGTTGTTCACTTATCCGTTTAGTGAAAATGTATTCTTCATTTTCCGAGTATAATCAGCTACTTTAGATTTTGAGCAAAATAATAAACTTGCTTCAGTAACAAATTATTTCGAAAAACCAGCAGGAACAATAATACAATTTGGCAGCAATACTGGTGCGCTCAATTAATGCTTTTCGATTATTGTCCGTTTCGCATTTAAATCCCAACGGGATGGAATTTATGGCTTAATTCAGTACTTATACTTTGCAAAGTAACACGTTTTTCTAAAAAAAAAATCAATAAGAAACATATACATAAGTACAAAATAAATCACATTTCTCTAACTAATTCAATATAAAAAAAATAATTAATTGATGGATTCAACCGTTACCTGCTGGAAATTCATTTTATGTAACAATAAAACACTGAAAACTTTGTTTTCAAAACTTCCACCACATTTATTATAAACTCTTATCACTACAGCATTATAAACTCTTATACACTAAAGTCCATCTCCAACAATTAAAATATTTTGGGCATGTTATGAGAGCAAACACAGAAAACATGGAAAGACTCATAATACAAGGAAAGGTAGAAGGCCGAAGATTACGAGGAAGATCCCCAACAAGATGGATATATCAAATTAGAGGAATATGCCAAAGACCTATGTATGAATTAAAAGAAATGACCAGAGACAGAGATCTCTGGAGACGGACAAAACACGACATCACGTCGACCACTACACTCCCCCTGGGGGGTCAGGATTGAAGAGAGAAAGAGAGATCACTACAGCTGTTTCGGCTGATTGCCTTTCTCAAGTGATCTATTTTTGGCATGCGTTTACACTTTATGATCTTTAATAATGAAATAGCATAAGGAGGGTAGAACTGTTTGTCCCAAGTTGGTCATTCAGAATTACATCTGTGTTTTTTAATTTGGTATTTTCCATAGAAATTCGTCATTTAAAGAATGATTATGCCCTAGAATAAAAAAGAAATAAATAACACCAGCTTTCAGAACAAATAACAACTTTATATAGGCAAATATATTAAAAACAACAAGAGCCAAAATAAAAAGCACTTACACAGTGGTGTATACAAACTTAAATGTGGCGACTGCCCAAAAACTTACATCGGTCAAACTGGTAGAAATTTTAAGAAACGCATAGCAGAACATAAGAGGGCTTTCAATAATAGAAAAACAGATTCTACATACGCACTTCACCTTCTAGATCATAATCATTCTTTTAATGGCGAATTTAAAATTCTTCACATTTAAAATAAAGGCATCAAGCTATGTTTGTTAGAATGTATGGAAATTAACAAATTAAAAAACACAGATATAATTCTGAATGACAAACTTGAGACAAACAGTTCTCCCCTACTTAACTTATTTCATTAAAGACTATAGAGTGTAAACGCATGCCAAAAATAGATCACTTGAGAGAGGCAATCAGCCGAAACAGCTGTAGTGATAAGAGTTTATAATAAATGTTGTGGAAATTTTAAAAACAAAATTTTCAGTGTTTTATTGTTACAAAAACCTTCAAAATTAACTTAACCCTTTAATCGGCAAAATAGAAATTGGGGGTTTAACTTTCTGAAAATTTTGGTTTTGGGGTAATTTTGGTAAGCGAAGTACGAATGAAAAGTCAATTTCTCGATATCTTTATTGAGTTAGCCACAAATTGAAAAAGAAGAATGCACCCATATGGAAAATATATCGTTCTACAGGGAAAAATGAACTAGTTCTTTTTTGTTGTTTATAAAAACATTTAAATTTTTATTCATATAAACTTGATAAAAAAAAGAATAGATAATAACTAATAAATGAAATATACATTAACGAAGGACGTGGTAGTCTTTGGCACCGGAATAACATAAATGCAGTTGACATTTCGGGCAGAAAGTGTGTGTCTCCGATTTCTTGCAGTATTTGCAGGACTTTTTACGGCCTGGAATCCATTCAGGAACATGATCTACTCCATCGTACCTTACGTCTTCAACAGGATGCGCCGCCTTTCTACCAGCATTAGTACTATTAGTAGGGAACGGTAAGTTTGAAGGTCGACCAATTGGTCTTTTCTGAACAGAAGAGCACAGACCTTGAGCAATTTTCACACGAAATTGGAATAGTCTCATATTTTTTTCTTGTCGAGCTTCTTCTTCTTCTCTGAAATCTGTTTTCTTGGCATCTTCATTATATGATCTGCGATACAAAATGAACGCATTTGCGACAGCTATATCCAGAAGATGGTAAAAGATGCGTGTCATTGCATCCATTGTTTTAATCCGCAGTCCACTTCGTCCCATATGAGAGTCCATGAGGTCAACTCCACCCATACGCGAATTATACTCACGAATTATTTGGGGGTAGTCAACATTAATGTATTCTTTCTTTTTTTTTTGTCGTAACGAGTCGTTTTTGCTATCTGTTTCTCTGAATTTAATTTCCGAAACGGTTTGGCCCCAACGTAAGTTGAACAAAGTTTTACGTTCTTGGTGTCTTTCCAGAGGACAGTGGTAAGATCCACACCATATGCACAACCCATATACTCCACTGCATAACCTCGTTCCGCGTCTTCGATTTCTCTATCTGTATCAAGCGGAAGTTTACAACTGGGAATTCGATTTGCACGTATTGTCCCCAACCCAAAAATTCCACGAGCTCGTAAATAAACTAGAAGAGGCAAGAATGTGTAAAAATTAATACAATACAATATACAATATGGTTTTTGAAATTTGGAATTGTTTGTGACAACCGAATAACAACGTTGCTGGTAGCTCTGAGGTCTGGTGTTCCTGGCACGATGATGTTATCTCCAGCACCATTGTATATCTCAAATTGGTACGAATATCCTGTGGTATTACACAGTACAAACAACTTAATTCCCCATTTATGGGGCTTGTTCGGCATGTACTGGCGTAAATCGTCAACATATAACCGCGCATTCTTTGGAATAGAATTGAAGCGTGCATTTAAAATATTAACAACTTTCCTGATTCTAAAAAGTGAATCATATCCAGGTTGTCCTTTTTGGATACGTTCTGCTTCATTAGCAAACAAACATATTTTTTTATCCGCTTAAATTTCTTCAGTGGCATACACTGAGGAATTTCCCTAAATCCGAATTCTCCCCAGTGTGACTCCATATTGGGATAACGAAAAATGGACATGTACAATAGAATTCCGACGTATCGTCGAATCTGCACTGCATCAACGTTGAATTGTGTGTTTATGTCTTTCAAACGTGCGTTTCGATTGGTTTCACAAACAACCAGGTCGATCAGTTCATTCGTAAAAAAATAACAAACATACTCCATTGGTGTCTTCAGCTTTTTTTCAGCAGTATAGGGCAATGTAGTGTTTCCTCGAAGTGCGACTTCATTGACATGCAATTGCATTGACTTTTTTCGCCATACAATTTTCGTAAACTCAGCTGAATTTTTGTCGATCGCATCCAAGCCTAAAAACAGAAAGAGAAAAAATTAGTATTGCATTATGACTTTCCGTGTTTTATTAACATACCTGTGCCAGTAAAGCCACCCGCTGATGGTACTATTTGCGGTTTCCTAACGTCTACAGTTGGTAACGGGGATCTGGGTCTTTTCGTTTGTTTGAACTTAGTGGTTGTTGCTAGTTGTGTGGAAGTTGATGCAATTGGTTGTTTTGATATCAACGGTACGGGAGATACTGAAACGTCTATTTGAGTATCCGGATCAGTTGTTGAAACTTCTGGTGTTGTAGTTTCTGATGATATTAGTTCCATAAATGTTGCTATTTCAGAAGTAGATATATTTACATGTGGTTCTGAAACACCCACTAAACATTCACTAACATTAGTGAGATTACTTAGTTCCAACGAAAGGTTCATGGAAAGATCCAAATCAATGATATTTTCACGTAAACAAGGAGCAATCATCTCATCGTTCTCGGCTGTGAGCACATCCGCCTTGTAGTCATAATTTGGATCGGCTATGCTATCATCATCATCTTCGTAAACTGACTCGTCATCTGAAGCAGATAAAATTAAATTATTATAAGAATTTTTCAACGAGTAACAGAAAACAAAATTTGTTTAATTTATTAATGTTTTGCATTTTTTCTGCAAAACTTATTTTAAAATTAAATTGTGGCTTATTTCCAATTAAAATAGTAATTACATTATTTAAGACTTCATACACTTAAAGAGATTGTGAGTAGAGACTTTTTCAACATCATTTAGATGAATTCACATCGGCAAACATTTCATCATTTACATTTCTGTTTGTTATATTTACAATAATGTTTAAACGTAATGTGCCGAATTATTAGTTTTGTAATAATAGGGGCAAAACGTAATATTAAGTGAACTCGTGCAATAAACATAACAGGAACTTCTAATTTCTATGAGCAGCCATAGAATTTTGAATCAACGAAAGCAAGGAGCTATTACAGAAATACCGAAAACGTCAACGGGAAGAAAACCCCAGCTAATAGACCATAGATATTGTAAAAACAACAGTTTAAAGAATAGTACACATGTTGTCAAACTAAAATATTTACACTGGACAAACTTTTGGAAGACATTAGTAGTGACGAAACATTGCCAAATGTGACAAATTGTGGATAATTTTGCACGAATTAGACTTCGGTTGAGGGAAGCACGATAGAACCTCTGGTTTTATAGAGAAACACGAAATAATTTGTTAGAGAAGGCAATGTGAAGGAAATTGGATAATTTAATATTGGTCACTTTAGTATTGATTGCAAATTAAATCAAGTAATATATTTATTTGCTGTATTTTCCATCATGCCAAAATAAAACAGAAAAAAAATTCGCTCATTGAAGTAATTAAAATATTTTTTGAAAAATAATTATTGTAATTTTCAGACACGAAAAACAAGCATTTCTGTATAAACTAAATTACCGAGTATTTACCTTTAAAATCGATATCGCCAGACAGAGGTGAAAGTTGAACGTTCTGACCTTGCAAAGATTGAAATTTATTATTTAAAAACTCCTAGAATCAAATTAAATACGTTATAGTAATTTATTAATGAGAAATTAATCCAACTGAATGCACGTAATTAATTTTTATCGTGGACCAAATCAGTTATAGCATCAAATATTGACGTCATCTCAAAATGTTTATTTTATGGACTCTCAAAATATTTTAACATATAATTTTATATATATATATATATATATATATATATATATATATATATATATATATATATATATATATATATATATATATATATATATATATTTCGGTCAAAGGTTGAAGAAAAAAAGACAAAGATGATGATGGCTATTTCATCTATTTATTGAAAACGTTTCGCTATCCAATTTGATAGCATCATCCGTTCATCTTAAAAGAACAATATGAAAAACCTAACATCCAATGGAAAGTTATTACCTATAAGTGTGTTACCTCAAAAGGATATGTAACAGTCAATGATATAAAAGTTGTAAAGAAGCTTACGACAATGGACATTGTAAAATTGTGTTGTATAAACAATAAATTCAACTAAATATAGTTAATAATTTTCATAAACTTAACACAGCAAAAGATGTGATGTGGGTACTTATACAAGTATATAAAAAATTAGTGGTACTTATACAATTATTAAAAAATTATATATATATATATATATATATATATATATATATATATATATATATATATATATATATATATATATATATATATATATATATATATATATATGAGATAATATTAAATATAGGAGAAACGAAGGTAATCTAGATTGAACTTAAATAGTGACTAAAGAATTAATTTACAAGTTATACACTAGAGAATATTATAAAAAGTATTTATATGAGGGCATTCTTAAGAAATTAGCATGATAATAAGTTCAAATAGTTTTTGTTTTGCAATGTATTCGGCTATTTTAATAATTATGATGTTATGAATATATTGAAGTGCACCATCTAAATAGGCAACCAAATTTACTTCAAAAAAGCTTTTTATTTTTTATTTTAATAATTGTGATATATTTAAGTGCACATTATTTATAGACCACCTTATTTATTAATTTAAGTTGTTTAATTTATATATAAGGTTACATTCCGATCTGAAAAGCCCAAATTTCCATAAAATTCTCGATAGAAAGTTTTAGAATTATCTAGACAATTGAAATAAGACGTCAATAGAAGGAAGTTAACCTTATTTGCGTAGTAGAATATTCGAGAACATTCAAATATCTATGAAATAGAACAATTCGAATATGTTTTGTTTCAAGATGATTCTGGAACATTGAAAGTTCAGAAAGGAACATAGTTCATTATTATTAGTTAATTAGTTTATTATTAGTTAGTCAGTACGGTCAGTAAATAGTACAAGCAGTTCATTAGCACAGAATAATAAACAATCAGAAGGACCACTCTCAGATGCCGCCTTTGAAGTTTTTTAGCACGCGCGCCATGTTTTAGGAGGACACAGACATATGATTTGTGTGGTTATGTAATTGTTTATATTTATGTTTAATTATATTATATTATGTTATTATATTTAACAATGTTAATATAATTGTATAGTATGTCTATGATTGCCGTAAGTAAAATAAACCTGGTTAATTTTTCCATGCACACCACATAAACAACACTAATTTCTTTAAAATCCTCCTAAAACATGGCGGAACGTCTGCGCGGAGGAGATGCGCGTACTTAATTTTCCGTGGAGAGTGGGTATTCTGTTTGTTTATTATTCTGTGTCATTAGTAAGTAAGTCAGTATACAGTGGACAGCATTCAATGAGTAATATTTGTTGGTCAAGTCAGTATGCAGAAGACAGTGATTTAGTATGAAAGTTTTATAATATTTTGGAAAGTATATTACATGGAGATTAAAAATTATATTATGTATATGAAGATTAGAAGAAATGAAAATTATAATACTTATATGGTGATTGGAGATTGAAAGAAGAAAAAATAAGATTATTAGAAAGAAGAATAAACAAGAAATCAATAAATAAAAAAGAATCTTTTGCGGATTTATAAATGCTATTGAGAAGAAAATATTTTAAACTGGTGAAAACTGATAATTAAAACATTGTGGTGTATTTGGAGAAACAATTTTACAAAAAGAAGGATAACCGATGCTTATAACGAAGATATTAAGTGGTGATTAAACCCTTTATTTTGGAAAACAGTTTCATTTAGGCATTCAGTGACAGAAAGGTATCAAATTTTTTTAATATAATTTAATTATTGGAAAAAATTCAATTTTAAGATAGGTTGTTCTAAGGTTATATTGTCTACATTAGATATACATGTGTGTTTCATAATAATTATAATAAAGATAATTTAAAAAAAGTACTTACAAACTAATTCTTTGAGAACCGCGATAAAAACCCTATACTTATATATGTTATTTTAAAATACTCATTGCTCATACACAAACAAAACATCATAGCAATATATATATATATATACCTGTTTTATTCCTTTTTCAATACACTTTAATAAGAAGAATATGTAAATATTTACAAAATATCACAATTAGTCAGTTCAACTTACTAGTCGTTGAGATTATTTATAAAAAGCTTTAACACTCAACATTAATATCACACATATAAAATATAAAATAATAGACAAAATGCATTCTAAAATTTTAAAATTTAGGTAAGAATAGTAAAACTTAGTTTATGACATCTTTTAATAGTGTGTTTTAACTCTGATACATAGAGAACAGAAATTTAAAACAATATGATTAAAATGTAATTAGGTGTTCTTTTAATATTGTATTTCTTTTCAAGAAACAAGAGGCCTATCTTGGGTAATTTTACTTTTTAATTTTTAAACTGTCTTAATAGTATGCAACATGTTATGAATACAGGTCAATTATGTAGTGTATATCTAGGGGTAAATATTTAATTTATTTTGGATGTTTTTCTAGTAAATAACAATAAATGTTGTTCAGTTTATCTATGTCCGACTTTTTATTTTTGCAGGACGTACTAGAATTTATGACAAACATTTCCAAGAAAACACTTTTTGAATGGTTTGTTTGTTTTGCCAAAATACAGGAATCTTCGAAATTAAATTCAAGTTTCAATATTAATGCATGTTCTGTAAGTGCGCTTGCATTTATTTTTTTGGTTTTTACATCACTACGATGTGAGATTACCCTAGTATGAAGAGTACGAGGTGATTCTCCGATACGATTCTTTGTTACAATTGTTACACGGTATAGAATAAACAATATTTGATGACTCCTGTATTGTGAAAGGATCTTTTGATTTTGTGTATAACTTCGATACCGTTTTCACATGCTTAGTTGTAATTTTTAAGCCACTAACATTTTTGAAAATGTTTATTAGCTTAGGTTCAGACTTGGAATGTAGGGTAGGCAACCATAAGTTATTTTAGATGGTATCACTGATGTGTTGTATGTCAGTGTCAATTGTCGGACATTATTATTATGAAAATTTTGGTTGTCAGAAAATTGTGAAGGTAAAGGAGAACCGAAAATGAGTTTATTTAAAAGCATTATGGGATAGGAGTTCTGTTGTAGTATAGATCTCAACTTTTTTAGTCCGTTGTCCTTGAACTCGATGTGTGACAAGTTGATAACCTAAGGGCCGGTTGTTCGAACGCTAATCAAAACTTGATTGTAATCAAATATTTAATTACAAGCAAATACGTCACAGCAGCTGTCAAAATTATTAAAAATTGCTTATAATTATTATTAAATTGTAATTAAAAACATGAAGTTAACATCCGAAAGAGTTTAGTTATGGTTTATTTCATATTAAAACTAAAAATGATAAGATTGAATAAAATAAATCAGTCAACATAACCAAAAATATGTATTTGATTTTAATAAAATATTTGATTACAATCAATTTAGGATTTTAGCGTTCGAACAATTGGCCCGTAGTTTTTAGTGCCAAACCCAAATTTGTTATCATCTTAGATTGATGCTGAGAATGAAAGTTTATGAAACGGCTACTAAAACAAGGTTTACGATACCACTCCGTCCTTAGCATGCCATCACTGCCACGATGGATAAGCATGTCTAAAAAAGGAATCATATTATCAGCCTCTCTCTCAACAGTAAACTTTAGATGTTCACATTGGGTGTTAAAGGTGTTTAAAACATCAGTTACTTTGTTTTCAGGGACCGATAAAATCAAATCTTCTACATATCATTTAATAAAAAGTATGTGAAATGGTATCTTTTCTTTACACGTTGTTATAAGTTCATCCAAAACAAAGTTACATAGTATGGGGGATATTTTGCTTTCCATTGGAGTGCCAAAGATTTATTTTAAAAAATTACCATTGAAGAAAAAGATTCAAAACAAACAAATATAAATGTTAAAATTCTTATGAAATCATCTAAACTCATCTTGGTAGGTGGAGAGATGCTGTTCCAGTTCCATTTTTGATGCGGTTAAGAATAGCATCTATAAAGAAAGAAAAAAAATATTATTATAGTGGTAAATTTGTAAACAGTGACACAACATCTAAACTACTCAATATATAATTATTCGGAACTTTAACATTGTTAATGAGGTTACTAAACGTGAAAGAATCTCTAATATAGAATTCATTGGAATCGTTGTAGGAACCTTGAAGGTTATCTGTAAGGTGTTTAGAAAGTTTACTATTAGGAGCATCAATGGAAGAGACAATAGGTCTCATTGAAATAGTGGGTTTGTGAACTTTAGGCAGTGTATAAAACCTGGTGCAACTGCATTGTAAATTTTTTGTTACATTTTTTGTTGGAGGGTGCATACCGGACTGTTCTTAAGTTTGATGTAACTTTTTGTGTATTTAATAAACTATTACTTTTTTCAATGTTATCATTCTTATACATTGCCACTGTTAAATTTCCCTTGTCACTCCTAAATAACAATGTAAATTTCTGGATGTGATTTTAAAAATTGTTTGCACTCATTGTATATTATGTTAAAAAAATGTCCTTCTTTACTTGTTTTATGTAGAAAGTTAGTGATAACATTAGTGCTTTGAGATCTCACGATGCCCTTCTCTTGGGGTTCTAGACCAGAAATAAGGAACTCGATATCTGAGAGAAGAGAAGACATTCTGAAATCTCTAGCACTACGAAATAAGCAAAATTTTGGACCCAAAGACAAACATTTTTTGACATTATAAGGAGAAGTGATGTCAGTTAGATTTTTAAACCATTTTTCGTCTAATATTTTCAAAAATAACATTGCAATTGCAAATAATTGGCGCTGGATATTACAAATAATTTATATGGTATCCTATTTTGCTGTATTGAATTATCTGCAGACAAATAACACTTATCATTGACACACTTGTTTACAGCGATTATAAAAATCAGTCTGTGTAGACATTTAACAAATAATTCTATCTTACATTCAATTAGATTCAAAACAATAAGGTCAAACGTATTGTTGTTTACTTACACCGCAAGTTTTGTATTTACCCAATGGATTGCAAATTAATGTAAATTATATAAATTCGGAATTTGGAAAAAACTATTAATTTACTTTTATCTCATATACAATGAATTCGAAATTGGAAAATATAAATTACCGCTTATATAAGTAAAGTAATTTTTATGCTTTCTATAAAAATAAAATGTTTAATGAGCTTTATGTACATTGTTTGCATTGATAATAGGATGTAGATTGGAATGTTTTTGATTCAAGAATCTGATTCATAGTTGGTGACTCATGTAAAAGGGATTCTCACTGCTTGGTGTCCGGCATTCAGCGATAGGTTATTAAACCCCCGGTGTTACATGCGATGTTGTAACTATTTATAACAAACCAAACGAGATTGTGCATTTTCGTTTCAGGAATTGAAAAATTATTGTTTGAAAATTTGAGCAGTATTTGTAAAAAGATTTTAGTACAATCTGTAAACATTTAAATAATGCAACAAGAATGTAGCAATTTAATTTGATTATATTAAAGAGTAGTTTGTTACTCGATTACTCAAAGATTTTAACTATTAACGAAAAAAAAAACATCCAGACTTTACGATGGCAAGGATTCTAATTAAATTAAATGTAATTAGACATACCAATATTTTTTTTACTTCTGTATAAGATTCTAATTAAATTGCTTTCCTATAAATTTCGAATTAATACAATGTATCTCAAAACAAAAGACAAGCTTTGCAAGACCATATAAGACTATAGAATGAGACAGTAAGTATAGTCTGTATGATCTTTTTAAAGAGCATTTTTATGTATACACCAGTCATCAGCCCATAGTCGTCCACTGCTGAACATAGGCCTCCTCGAAAAACCCCATTCAGATCTATCATGCGCTGCTGCAATCCAATTGGTACAAATCCTCTTTATGTCGTCAGTCCATCTTGTGGGTGGTCTTCCCGGGTTTCGTCTATCCGCTCTCAGTCTCCACTCCAAGATTTTTTTTGGTCCACCTATTATCCTTCATTCAAGCGACGTGTCCTGCCCACCTCCATTTAATTTTGTCTATGTATTTTATAATGTCTTCTACACCACTTTTTCTATGGATTTCTTCGTTTCTTACCCTATCTCGCAACGTTATGCCCTCCATTCTACGTTGCGTCACTTGTAGTTTTCGTGCAGATGTCCTTGTTAGGGTAAGTGTCTCTGCGCCATATGTAGGGACAGGCAGGACACACTGATTAAAGGCTCTTCTTTTTAAGCTGATAGGTATATCACAGTTAAAAATATCACGCAGTCTTTCATGTGCTGCCCATCCCAGTGTTATTCTTCTTAGCAGCTCAGCAGTGTAATTATCTCTGCTAATTTTTTACCGTATGTCTAAGGTATATGTAGCTGTCAACAGTTTAAATTTCGACGTCTTCTACCATTAAAGGATGCCTCAGAACTAAATTAGGCATCATTTTTGTCTTTTGGTAGTTAATATTTAGACCTACTTTACGTGCTGCATCGCTGAGTTCATTTAACATATCACTGGCAGCCTTTAGGTCACCTGAAATGAGAACAATATCCTCTGCGAATCGTAGATGACTAAGCATCTCACCATCAATATTTATTCCTTTACTTTCCGATTCTAGTGACTTCAAAGCATGTTCAAGTACAGTAATGAACAACTTAGGCAACATAGTATCTCCCTGTCGAATACCTCTCCTGATATGTATCTTATTGGTAGGACCATGCAGATTTATAGTTGTAGCATTTCTGTATATATTTTATATATTATTGGTGTACCTATGATCAATTCGACATTCTTCTAATGCCTTTAGAAGTGCGGGTAGTTCGATAATATCAAACGCTTTATGGAAGTCTATAAATGTAAGAACTAGAGGTCTATTGTATTCAATTGATTTTTCAATCAAGACTTTTATGCACTGTAGGTGATCATTTGTACCGTAGTTGGGGCGAAAACCAGCCTTTTTCTTGGCTGATATAGCTCAAATTTTGCTTCCAATCGATTGGTTATTACTGGTGTATAGTTTGAATAAATGGTTGAGTAGAGAAATTGGATTGCAATTCTCTAGGTTCATGTTGTCACCCTTTTTATGCAGAAGAATTGTAATGGAGTTATTCCATATTGAATAAGATATTGTAATGGAGGAATTCTTTGACTATACAAGCAGATATTGAAGAGGTCTCGTATTTTTTTTTCTCATCTTGAGTAATTTCTGGAATGTCCTCAGATCCCTGGTTTTGAACCCTTTGTCTAATGTCTTCATTTACGTTATTGTTAATTTGGTTTGTGTATAATACAGTGTAGAATTCTTCGACTATTTCAAGTATTTTCTGTCTGCCTGTTGTTACTTCACCCTCTTTATTGCTAAGCTGGAAAATGTCTTTTCTACTTGTCGCCATTTTCCGTTTCATTACCTTCATGCTCCTACGATTTTTTCATGTTCAAATTTACTAATATCTCTTCTCACAGCTTTCGATATGTCTTTATTGAGTGCCCGAATGGTTTGTGTGTCAACGTCCTTTTCACTTTGTAACTGTCTTCTTTCTGTTATTTTGAGTTGTGTTTCTAAAGTAATCTTTTAATATTGTTTAGTCTTTGGACAAAAACGTGCTTGTGCCAGTTTAAGTCTATCAATAATTTGTTTGTTCAACTCACCGACATCGTTTGGTATTATGCTGTGACCAAGAATGTTGTTAATGTAGTCTCCAAATACGATTTCGTCTTGTGGGTGTGTCCAGTGAGATTATTTATTTTTTATTATATGACTTCTATCTAAGTAAGTAGATATCTTAATGGTAGCTCTAACCATCCTATGGTCAGAGTTTGTCGAGAATCTATTAAGAACGGTAACATCTTTAAATATGTATTTTTTATCTGTAATAAAGTAATCTATTTTGTTGCGGGTGTTTCCGCCTGGGATCTTCCATGTCCAACGTCTGTGCAGCTCCTTGTAGAAAAAGCTATTCATTTGATAAAGATTATTCTCTAGTAGAAATGATAAAAGCATTTCACCTCTCTCATTTCTACCCGGATTTCCGAAATTTCCCAGAGATATTTCCGATGCATCTAACTGTGTTCATGTATCTAACATTTTTGCGGTAAATCAACACATTTGTAATAAAAAATTTTATGAAGTGTTAAATTTTTTTTACAATTCCCAAAAACTGAAACTGTAAACAATCGATTTCAATTTACAAAATTCCTGTAGAGTCACCGTTTGGACAATTACAGTTCTTTAAATAATCGCTCACCGGGATAAACAAATTGAATCGTTTTAAAATTTAGCAACTTTAATAACTCAATACCTTCCATAATTTTGAGTAGTTATGTTACATGACATTATTAAAAAAAAACAAGGTAATTACCATTTATAAATTACTGCAACCATAAGCTTTTTTGCAATTATTTCGGTCAATTGTTTATGTATTTTATTGTAAAATCTCTCAAAATTAAAGAACTTTTTATGATCTACAACTTTTATTGGAACCATTTTTCTCTGGAGTGTATAAGAAACGTTTTATAGGCAAATATGTTTTTTAGGTTTTAAGATTGTTTAAAAAAATCAAAGCAAAATCAGTTGCACGTATTTATGGATTTTTCATCAGCCAGCCCTCATATATCTTTTAGTATATCAAATATTAGTAAATTTTTTGAGCATTTTTCTTCCTTTACTGGGGTAGTATGATTGGACACATTATTACATACACATAAATAAAATAAATACACCAGATGATATTCGTGGGGAAGTGTCGATAGCTTTAACTGAGACAGCAACAAGTTGCCTTAACAGGTTTATTTAATAAAATTACGGAAATGCGACAAATGCTAGATGAATGGAGAATCAGTATTAAACTGTGCATATTAGTACCTATCTATAGTAACAAGGAATATATACAACAATGCACAAACTACAGTACCACAAAACTACTTAGTCACGTCATAAAAATATGGGAGAGAGTAATAATTGATCGACGGATACCCGAAGAAACCGAAATATCCGATGATCAGTTTGGTTTTATGGAAAGCAGATCAACAACAGATGCAATTTAACTTATTAGGCATCTGATGGAAAAATATAGGAATAAAGAAATAAACGTTCATATGGTATTCATCGACCTTGAAATGACATACGATAAAGTTTTTCGAGAGCTTCATTAATGTGCGTTTAATAGGAAAGGAGTTTCCGATGAATAGATGAAGATTATAAGAGACATGGATGAGGAAATAACAATTAGTGTTACGAGAGGTGTGGGAGAGACTGATAAATTTTATGTAAAGTAGGATTGTATTAGGGCTTCAGAACACAGTGCTTAGTCCTTATTTATTTTTATCAGTATTGAATCAGATAACAGAAAAACTACAAAGTAACATTCCCTGGTGCTTAATGTATGCTATGTATGGTTTAAACTTGGCAGAACAAAAACACAATATCTGGAATGCTTATTTACCGATAAAGTTACTAAAAAATAAAAGAATAACTTTGGATAGTGAAATGATTTTAAAAAGTAATAGATTTGGGTAAGTACAACCGATATTACAGAGTAATGGGAAAATATTTGAAGATAAATGCAGTAGAATTAGGGTAGGATAGATGAAATAGAAGAACGCAAGGGGTGTGTTGTGTGATAGAAAGATTTCAAAAGAAAGATAAACAAATAATCCATGTGGCGGGAATGAGAATGCTTAAAAGGAATGAGGCGAGTGACAAAATGGATGAAATTAAGAATGGGCATGTTAGGGAAAGTCTAGCATCACCAATTGATGTCAAAATGAGAAAGCATAGGTTCTGATGATTCGAGAATGTTCCACGTTGAGTCGTTACGAGAGGAAGACAAAAAAAAAACCTGAGGGGAGACGTTTAAGCAGGACACGTTGGTCGAGTGGATTGTTATTGGTATGACTCAAGAAAGAAACTTATGGAGAAATGTAATTAGGGAAGTCGACCCCGCATAGTGATAAAGTCAAAGAGAAGGATAAATATGTTGTATGATTACCCACGTTATATCATTAAGTATTTTTTGTTGGTTCAAGTTTTAATACTACCTTAGTTAACTGATTTAGAAAGACACTGAAGCCTCGATCACTGACGTAAGAACGGATTAGGAATAATTTTATACATCTCGTTAATCCTGAGTATAGGTTTAGAATTTCGATTAAGTTGAGATAAAATATCAAAATTTAAATAAAAAATACTTTTACAATTATTTTTAACACGTTTAGATATTTCCAACTTGTATTAATCTTCGTTTATTAATTAATCTTAAACATACGTGTAATAAAAATGATTTATTTAGAAGTCAGATTGTTGAAATGGAACACAACAGTTCTCATTACAGAATAAAAAACCAGATTTGAAGTTATATAAACATCCATACATACACATATAAGTATTTTTAGCTTTTTTCTTTGTTTGATGAATATTCCATTTCTGTTTTTTACGAGATTTAAATATTTAAAAACAATGGGCTTCTTTTTTGAAGAGTCATTCTCTTCCTTGTTCTTTTTGTTTTTTTGTTTATTTTTTGTTTGTATTTCTCACCTCTATGAACGACTGCTCCTGTAATCTTCCAGGACTGAGCAACAGAGTCTTCGAGTCATATGGTGTATCAGCCCTCTAAGTTTACTTCTTTGTAATTTAGTTCACTATGTTTTCTTCTTCTTCTTTTTTATGTAGACATGACATTATCCATCGTTTTCGTAGTCTTCCTATTGGGGAACCGTCCCTTGTCGTCTTTACTTTTTTATTTGTTGTCTTCTTCTTCATGTGCCTTGTAAGTTCCGAACGTTGGCAATCAACATGGCTATTCTGACTTTCTATTCAACTATTCAACATTGTCATCTGACAGCAGATAACAATCCGAACCATTGCCGCAAATTTTGGAGCCACGAGTGTCTTCTTCTCCCTGGACCCCTTCTGCTGTCTATTTTCCCTTGAACGATTAGCTGTAGTATTCTATATTTATTATGTCTCATAACGTGACCCAAGTATTACAACTTTCTTTTCATTATGCTTATTCCTACCTTTCTCTCTCTTCTTTACCTATCCGGCGTAGTACCTCTTCGTTGGTCACGTGCTTAGTCCAGGATATACGTAATATACGTCGGTAAGCCCACATTTCGAAGGCCTCTACTTTTTTCATCAATGTTGCGGTCATTGTCCACGCCTCCATTCTATATAACAAAACCGGGAATACATAACATTTCAGAAGTCGAATTTTGAGAGATAGGGTGAGGCTTTTAGAGGTGAAAATTTGCTTCTTGCTAGTGAACGATGCTCTTGCCTTTTCTACTCTTATACGTATTTCCTTCGCTTCATCCCAATTTGAGTTAACTGTTGTTCCCAACTAGATGTACGAATCCACGTGTTCAATTTTTTCATTGTCTAATATCAGTTGCTGTGGTGGTTATTGGGTTTTGCTTACTAACATCCATTTGGTTTTTGTGATATTTAGTCTGAGTCCGTATTGTGCACTTGGTTTTTGTATCTTTCTCATTAGGCAACTTAGTTCCTCCATGCTACTTGCTAGAATCACAATGTCATCAGCTTCCTTATGATATTAATTATTTCTCCATTTATCTTTATGCCTTCTGTGCTTTCCTCTAGCGCTGTCTTAAATACTTCTTCTGAGTATATATTAAAAAGAATAGGAAACAAGATACAGCCCTGCCGTACTCCTTTCTTGATCTCAATTTTATTGTTCAATGTAGATCCTACTTTCACTTTAGCTGTTTGATCCCAATAGAGACTCGCTATTGTTCGAATGTCTCTGTAGTCGACTCCGATCTTATGGAGAACTTCAATTATCTTTTCGTGCTTTACGTTATCGAATGCTTTTACGTAGTCTATAAAGCATATGTACACGTCTTTGTTCATATCTCTGCAGCGCTGGATGAGTACCTGTAGACTAAAAAGTGCTTCTCTTGTCCCAAGAAAATTCCGATACCCAAACTGCGAATCTCCAATGCTATCCTCGCATTTTTTGCTTATTCTGTTGTAAATATCCTTGGTTCATTAGACTTATCATCCGATGTTGATCACAAGACTTTGCTTTTGGTTTTTTCGGTATGGCAACAAAAGTTGACTCTAGCCAGTCTTCAGGAAACTCCCCGCTGTTATAAATATTGTTAAAGAGTCTGACGAGTGAGTCTAGAAATTGACTGTTTGTTTCGCACAGCATTTTCAATACTTCCCCGTATACGTTATCGTTGCCTGGTCTTTTGTTATTTTTAAGACCCTTTATAGCATTCTCCACTTCTGATTTTAGACTAGAAGGGCCAGTATCATCATTGCTCAGTGTATACCCACTAGCACTGTCATAATTAATCAGTTGTTCCACATAAGTTTCCCAGATTCTAACTATTTTGTCGGGGTCTAGTTGTAGATTTCCATTATCATCGCACAGCTCTTTCGATAAAATATTGTAGCTTTTCTTTGTTGTGAGTTCCTTTCTCTTCTTATGCATATTGTGATAGTCGTATATCATATATATAAAAACAGTGCTTGAAGTCCTAATCTCTTCTTTAATTTCACTCCACTTTTCCAGCGGTTTATTGTTATTTTTAAGGATTTCGGTATTTAAATTCTCCTGCATCTGTTGTTTAATATTATTGTTGGAAAGCTTCCTAATTTCTAGCGTTTCGGGCCTGTTCTTTACATGTGGCTTTTTTAACTTTACTTCAAACTTACATACCCCCGGATTGTGGTCTGATGCTACGTCCGCACCCGGGTAAATTTTTACGGCTTTAATGGAGTTTCTAAACCTGATTGGTGCTGCGATATAATATATTTGATTTCTGATTATTTTACCAGGTTTATTTGTTGTCATTCGGCTTAAATGATCGTTCCATTCGACTCTTCTATTTCTTGTCCAGTTCTTGATGTTCTCCACCTAGCATCTTCCTTGCATATCCGTACTTCTAGCTCTGTCCCATAGTTCCTTATCATCAATTTTTCCAAGTGTTTTCATCTCTGCTGTTTATAACATCCTTTTTGTCCTGTCTATGTCAAGTTGTGTTTCTGATGCGTATGTCATTATTGGTCTGATGGCTGCTTTGTAAATTATGCCTTTTATTTCTTTCCTGATGTTTTTATTTCTCCATTTGTTTCATTTATTCACTTGATCCTCCACTTCAGTTTCGAGCTTTTCGTAGCTAGATCATGTGTTTACACTCCATCACTTATTGTATTATCTGACCTTCTAGCTCCAAATTACATATCAGTAAATTTGCTGTTGTAACCATGCATTTTGTCTTTTCTGGAGAAATTAACTATATGGTATAAAATTAAATAAATTACCTATTAAGACTTCTTCAGGGTGTATTCAATAATCTTAGCTAATAATAGAATTATTGGATAGGTATAATTTTAAATTATTTTCGTTTTTAAATGCCATGAATAAAAACGTCAAATAAACGTCAAAGTTTTAAATACACATTTTAAATTTCCTCACGGATTTTAAAGATTTAAACAGTATTAAACAAATAAATTAATCCACCGACGAGTTAAAAATACGAAGAAATTCCCACTCAGGTAGCCTACGAGTAAACATTACCGTGCCTTATCGGTAATAATCGATTTCTACCAGTTTACGAACCAGTAACAATTATGTGAAAATTCGAATTATTTTGTGTGTTATGGAAACAGCAATTATCATTGAACTATAATATTATTATATTCAACTGACCGAAAACTGCAGATACAGGTAACTGTTATATCACTATTTTTTACCCACAGTGTCCTACTAGGACGTCTGTTCCAATATTAAAAATTAAGTGAAGTGTTTTTGGTATCCAGGAACACTCACAATAATGAACCCAAATCCAAAACTCATAACTCCACAAGTCCACCCCACAAAATCATATGTCGCTGCTACTTTATCCAAACCTCCACCTCCTACTTTCCCACGGAAGGAGCAAGCCATTTTAATACACGCTATTCCAAATACTGTTTTATTTGACTATGTTAAAGCTATAGGAGACATTGTAATCCCAAAAAATATTACCTTTGCATCACGTATCCCAAATAACCGCATCTGTATTTATCTTTCCTCGCCTACAGTTGTTGATAACCTTCTAAAAACACATCAAAATATCTCTATCAACTCTACAGTAGTTCCCATCAGAAGACTTATCACCCCAGCTAAACGCCTTCTTATATCTAACGTATCTCCTTCAATTCCACATTCCATAATTGAGAAAGCCCTTAAAGATATTGGATTACAGCTGGTCTCTCCTGTGTCATTTGTGAAATGTGGTGCACTCGGAGAAGGTTATGCACACATAATGAGCTTCCGAAGAGTAACGTATATTATCCCCGATAAGGAGAACTTTTCACTAGATAGTAACTTCGTTATTACATACGAAAACACTCCTTATAGAATATTTATTTCTACGGATAAATTGCATTGTTTTTTATGTAAAGAGGTCGGACATACCGCTGACTCATGTACCAATAATACAACTACTTTTTCTCAAACTGAACTACCCCATCTAGAGCCCTCTTCATCTGAAACTACTGATATAATTTCTGACGTAAGCACTCCTGATCAATTAGACCTAACTACCCCAAACTGCACAGAAACCCCTACTGACATAGATACTGAAACTATACTCCCATCAATTCCACCCACAAAAAGACAAAAAAGAGCTATATCAACAGACAGCAATTCTGATATTCCTTCTCTTTTATCTTCAGCAAGTACACCCGAACCACCGTCTAACCAAATGTTTCCTCCGTTATCCACAAAAACAAACACTGTCTCCAAACCTCACAAGAAAAAAACAAAAACTACAAAATCAGAGGAACATATTCTAACAGCTAGTTCACTACAATCCGTAGCGGCCATTTATGAAAATAATCCATCTGGTCTAACTTTGACCGAGACTCAGTTTATTGCTTTCCTAGAAAATACACATGGTAATCCTAGTCCACTTAATGAAGCTTTTGTGTTTACTTCAAATATTGAAGGACTCTTACACGACATAACAGTTCTCCATTCAGAAACTAAGGAAAGATCCCTTAAAAATCGACTTACCAGACTTCAAAAGAAAATCAAAAGACAGCTAAACTCAGATGACTCTGATAATATCAGCGTCTCATCTGAACTTCTAACCGATAATGAAACCAATACCCTCCTCTCCCAACAGCCAGAACAACCATCTCAGTTGACCCTTTCCCCTTCAACTCAAGCTTCACCTTCAATTTAATCCAATGGAATTGCGATGGGTTCTTTCCCCGTATTGAAAGAATCCAACAACTAGTGACAGAAAAACAACCTGATATCATATGTCTACAAGAAACAAACTCAAAAATATCTAAGCTTCCCACATTAAAAAAGTTCGAAGGATACCATTATATCAGAACTAATTGTAACAGAGCCAGTGGTGGGACATCTATTTTTATTTCCAGTGAAATATATTCATCCCATCTCCTCATCACCACGGAACTCGAGGCTATAGCCGTAACTACTTGGTGTCCAAATAAACTTACGATATGCAGTGTATACATTCCTCCTAACTACCCTCTTCAAGAAATCGAAATTCTAAATCTTATCTATCAGCTCCCCGCTCCATATATTCTAGTAGGTGACTTCAATGCTCATAACTTTATGTGGGGGTCAAACCACACTAATAGCAAAGGTAAAACTATAGAAAACGTTATCAATTGCACAGGCTCCTGTCTACTAAATACAGGCTCTAATACGCATTTGAACTTTTCCTCTGGCACATTTTCGGCTATAGATCTTAGTTTTAGCGACCCAAAAACATATACTTCACTATCTTGGAAAACTTCAGATGATCTTTATGACAGCAACCACTTTCCAATATTTGTATCATCTGATAGCTCCAACCATGAACAAACTATAACCAGAAACTTCTGGCGACTAAAAAATGCCGACTGGAATGACTATACTTCACAAACAGATAACACCTTACCTTTTCTATCCCTATCCGACAATATTAACAATAATCTATTATTAATCACCGATTCCATACTTAAAGCTGCAAATTTGCACATAGGCAAAAATAATATTTCACATAAAAGAAAGGCAGTACCTTGGTGGAATACATCTTGCCAAACCGCAACAGAACAACAAAAATTAGCTCTTAAAAATTACCGTAAAAACAAAAATCTGGAGAATCTCATTGAACTAAAGAAAACCAGAGCCAAAGCCCGATTTATTATAAAACAAAGTAAAAAATCATCTTGGAGAGAATATGTATCTTCCATTAATTCAAGAACCAATCCGGTGGATCTTTGGAAAAAGATTAGACAAATCCAAGGAAACAACACCAACCTCAAAATCTCTAGCATTGCTGTAAATAGCACTACAATCACTGACAATCAAGAAATCGGCGAAACCTTAGCAAAGCACTTCGACAATAAATTTAAAAGTAAAATAGATACCTCCTTACGAAATCCATTACCTAACGCCCCACCTTGTTCCTCACCCGATACAATAATGGACATCACACATCTTAATTCTCCCTTTCTTTTTGAAGAACTAGTATCAGTTATTCAAACCTGTAAAAACAATGCCGCTGGTCCTGACGACATTCCTTACATATTTATCAAAAAGCTCTCCAATTGTAGCCTACTCAAAATACTTGAGATGTATAATTTAATCTGGTCATCTAACCAATTTCCCAAACAATGGCAAACCTCTATCGTAATACCCATTAAAAAGCCTAACCTAGATCGTTCCTTGGCCAACTCTTATAGGCCTATATCACTAACTTGTACGATGTGCAAAATATTTGAAAAAATGATTAATAAAAGACTTCTATGGTTCATTGAAAAACATAAGATATTCGCTAGTGAACAGTCAGGATTTCGTCGAAACCGTTCAACCCAAGACAACCTTGTAATCCTCCAAACTCATATATCAGAAGCCTTAAACAAAAAACAAGAAGTCGTAGCTGCCATATTTGATATTGAAGGTGCTTTTGATACTATAAGTAGGCAATGTTTAATAAACAAACTTATCCTTCTTAATATTAATGGTAATATATTTAACTTCATACAAAATTTTCTATCTTCTAGATCGTTCAGAGTCTCTGTCAACGGTATTTTATCTTCTACTTATACTCAAACTGATGGCGTACCTCAGGGATCGGTACTAAGTCCTACACTTTTTAATCTAGCAATAAGTGATTTATGCTCTCATCTCATTTCCCCTATTAAACAAATCATGTATGCTGATGATCTAGTAATTTACTGTCATGGACAAAACTCTTTTACCACCTCGAAGCTTATTCAAGCTGCTGTTGACACACTTTTAAAAAAAACTAGTGACATGGGGTTATCTTTATCCTATGTAAAATCTAAAATTATAAACTTTAGTAGACGTCCCCCTTCTCCATCTCCACTTATTTTGATTAACAATGTCCCTATTCCTGTTGTTAAACAATGCAAAATTCTCGGATTAACGTTTGACGCACGACTAACTTGGAAGCAACATATATTTGCAATAAAAGGAGAAACGTGCAAAAGACTAAACATAATAAAAACTTTATCACATCATTATTGGGGATCTGACGAAAACTCACTTCTTAAAATATACAGATCACTAATACGTTCCAAGCTAGATTATGGTTGTCACATATATATATCCGCCTCCAAAACATATATTAACCTTCTAAACTCAATTCACAACACAGCCCTTCGTCTTTGTATTGGCGCTTTTCGATCTAGTCCTATAGATAATCTTTATTGCGAAGCTAACGAACCTCCTCTTTATATAAGACGAAAACAACTGCTACTCTCTTATGCAGCATCGGTATCAGCTAACCCCTCTAATCCAGTGCATCCCTTATTTGTAATGTCCACATACAATTTACACAATACCAATTCCTTACCACCAATAAAACCTATTCCACTAATTTTAGCACAGACACTTAATGATATCTCTCTTACACATACCCTTCCTCTTTATCCCCCTATATCTCCTCCTTGGATCATCTCCACGCCCAAATTTAACACCTCGCTCACCAACTTCGATAAAAATAAACATCCGAAAGAGATCATTATAAATGCATTTAAAGACATTATATGTACAAATAGTTACGACCTAATATTATACACGGATGCCTCAAAAAATGACACAGGAGTAGGCTGCTCTGTCACAACCTCTCATTCATTAATTAAATCATCACTTATACCATCCGTTAGCAGCGTTCATACTGGCGAATTATTTAGTATATTGCAAGCTTTCAACCACATATCTCCACTTAATAAGCAGGTTGCCATATGCACAGACTCTTTAGCATCAATCCATTCTATCAAAAATATATTTACCGATCATCCAATCGTCCAAAAGATCCTAGACTCTTACCAAATTATCTTGTCCCAAAACATAACAGTTACCATAATTTGGCTGCCATCTCATATTGGTATAGAAGGCAATGAAACTGCAGATCACTATGCTAAACTTGCTACAGCATCACCTGAAATCACCGATAAAATTCAAATTTGTAAGGACCTAAAATTATATACTAAAAGAAGAACCAGACTCCTTTGGCAGCAGCATTGGAACTATAACCGTTCGATCTTACACGAAATACAACCGTCAATAACCAGTCAGCCTACATTTGACTATTCAGCCCTGTCAAGACGAGATCTCATTGTGATAAGACGACTTCGGATAGGACATTCAAAACTCACTCACGGCTACCTAATGTCCTCTAGCATCCGTCCCTCCTGTCAAAGCTGCCAATCATATTTGACAATCAAACATATTCTCACTGAATGCCATCAACATTCGGCCAGAAGATTACAATACAAACTCAAAAGTGAAGTACGAGATATCCTAAGCGACCCTGACCAAATAAAAGCTGTGCTACAATTCCTTAGAGATGAACACTTATATCAAAAAATATAATTAGATTTTAATTTAGACATTGTGTAACATATTATTATCATTCCGTATTATTGTAACATATTCTTAATGTAACATTTATTGTTTGTATAATGAAAACTCATGTTATAGTACCTGTGTAAGTGGCCATAGCAGCCGAGCACGTTAAAGTCGAAATAAAAAAAAAAAAAAAAAAAAAAAAAATGCCATGAATAAGCTAAAATTAGGGATATTTAACTTTGGTTAACCTAAGTTTGGTTTAAGAACCGTTAATTTGTCCTTAAATTTATTTGGTTTAAATGATCTACATTAAGTTTTAGTATTTGAGACCATCTATAGTTATTATAGCAAAAAAAATAAAATTAGGTTGGTGGAAACTATTTTCAGATAAAATAATTTTTAAAATACTTACTAAAGTATTCCAATTTTCGAAAGTATTTGATATGGAGTTTTAGAGCGCACTAAAAATTTTAAAACATTTAGAAAGTTAATTCTATTGACCACTAATTACCATGACTTTTTTTAGTTTTTTTTTAACTAGTAAATTCTTTTGTAGAAGAAGTTGAAAAATTACGCACAGTTTTTAAAAAATTATTGGAGTATTCAGGGAGCACAAAAGAGTATAATAGTGTAAAAGGGATAGTGAGAAAATAAAGCTATTTTTTTTGTGGCACCTTAATATGATTTACTATCTTTATTGAGAATAAGCAACAATTTTACTTATTTTAAAATAATTTTGTTTTGACGTTTCGATGCCTTATCAAGTGTTGATGGTAGGTTCTGAGCCTACCATGGTTGTAACGGGTAACTGGGAAGCAGGGTTCAATTCCAGAGAGGGAGCCCGAGAAACGACTACCACATCCAAGGAGGGCAGCAGCCGCTCAAATCACCCACTCCCTGCACGGGAAGGTAGTGACGAAAAATAACGATACGGGAATCGAATCATCCGAGAGTACACTGAGGGTAATTCCAGCTCTAATAGCGTATATTAAAGTTGTTGCGGCTAAGAAGCTCTTAATGGAATCTGTGTCACACTTCACCACAGGTTTATCGTACCGGTGTCAACTTGCATGTCGTGGGACGTCCTATCGGTAATTTTCACGTAGAAATGAAAATGTCAAAATAAACTTATTTTAAAGTAAAAGTGTGGCTTATTCCCAATAAAAATAGTTATTTATTTCATGGACTTAAATTAAAATTAAACTTAATTCACAAATAATATTGATTTACTTTACATGTATTAGCGAGTTCAAACAAGTGGGCGCATTTTTTATGAACCATTCTGGCCCTGGAAGCAGCAATATATATTACAAAGTTGTTTATATGAGTAATGGGCACAGCTGAGGTTGTATAGAATTTTATTAAAATAAGCTGTAGATTACAATATTTACACAAAGTTCTAGCCGCAAATATAGAAACGACAATGAATAAAATACACTATTAATTCTCAACCAAAAGTGAGCTTCTAAGTTGTATTTTGCAGAACAATATTTGACTATAAAATCATAATTGTGATCAATAATATATTAGATATTCTATTTTTCTTAGTTCTAGATTGTACAGTCACATTCTTTAATGGTTTATGGTCCGAAAATAGTAATATTTGTGTTACTAATTATCAATGTAACGTTATATAGTAGTAAATGAAACGTATGCATAATACGTGTTATTAAATTGTATACCGCAATTTTGTAATCAGTAATCTCCTATTGACCGATCTCGAAACCGAAAACAAGAGCATATGAAATAAAGACAATAATTATTGTCTTCACAGATTCAATTCCTTCGGTTTTCAACAACTAAACAGGAAATCCCAAAAAGAAAATTAACTAATAGGTACATCACTGTATTATGATTCTCTAATGGGACACTGTTAGGATAATTTACAAACGTCATTAATAATTACTAATTAAGTTATTTAATAATTAAGTTATCTTAATTTTAAAGCAATACTTTTTTATAAGGTAAAAGCACCAATGCCCGACAGTGAACCAAAGGATGACAGTTTCGAAAAAAAACTCTTATAATAAGAATGTTTTTATTCTTAGACCAATAATATCTCTGACAGAGACTCCTAGCGCCATCTGTGTCATGATGACGCAACAATACAATTAACTTCCTGCATAAAATGGCAAACTAGATTCAGTTGTTGTTTACATGTGACAAAGTAAAGACGTTTGCCGCCATTTCTTGTTACTTTGGTTAAGGACGCCGGCAAATTCAGAGGTATGTTTAAATCATTTTATTACGACGTTTTTGTTTCGGTTTTATTTTATTGTGAAGACTATGATATACTGTAAAGATTAGAATATTTTTTATCTTTTCTTAATTAAATTTTTGTAAAAGATTTGAGTGTCTAATATTGGTTCCAAAAATTGTCAGTATACCTAAAAGATGACATGCATGTCTACTGTTGGTGTTACAACAAAATTCATTTCTAAGTTCAGGTGTGTACAATTATCAACACTTCTAGATTGCAAAAAAATTCTGTAAAAATTTCACCCATTTTAAAGCACTCCATCCAATAGTAGACAGGGTGTCAACTATTAGGGAGCACTTGATGTCAACTAGTGGTTCTGTTGTTTATTATGTTTTTATCCTCAGGCTGTTTGGTCAAGATGCCGCCTATAAAAGGGCAGATGTTCCGCTACACTGAAGCAGACATGGAAGCAGCTATTCAGCAATGCAGGCGAGGTGTGCCAACTTCAACTGCAGCAAAAAAATTTGGTGTGCCTAGAGTAACTCTTCTAAACAAAGTAAAGGGCAAAACACCAGTAAAACGAAAAATGGGAAGAATGTGTTACCTTACAGAAGAAAATGAAGCTATGATTGTAAAATGGGCAAAGGCAATGGTTAAACAAGGATTCCCAATAAGGAAGGAGAATTTACAAGACAGTGTCAAGAAAATGGTAGACGATCTAAATATTGAAGTTCCATTCAAAGGGGGTAGACCTGGAAAAAAATGGTATAGCAGTTTTTTAAAACGACATCCAGATCTAATTGCACGACAACCTCAAAATTTGACTTCATCCAGAGCTTCAATCACAACATCTCAATTGAAAAATTGGTTTGAAGAAGTCAACACCTACTTCAGAGATAACAATTACCAAGACATCTTAAACGAACCTCAGAGAATATTTAACATGGATGAGACAGCATTTTTCCTCAACCCAAAGGGTAATAAGGTTTTAGCTGCTAAAGGTGAAAAGTCAGTGTACCAGCAAGTCAATACAGATGAAAAAGAATGCTATACTGTACTTTTAGGTGGAAATGCTGCAGGCAATGTTTTACCTCCTATGGTTATTTTCAAATATGAGAGGATACCGAGAGAGCTAAGCATGTCAGTTCCGGAATATTGGGGTATTGGGCGCTCTGAAAATGGATGGATGACGATGGAAACCTTTTACGAATATATATGTAATATCTTTAATAAATGGCTAGATGATAATAATGTTCAAAGACCAGTCATACTTTTCATAGATGGTCATACGTCACATCTTTCTTTTCATCTCAGCAAATTTTGCTCAGATAATGGCATTATATTAGTAGCTCTTTTTCCTAATGCCACACATTTACTGCAGCCCATGGATGTTGCTGTGTTCAAAAGTTTGAAGGGTGCCTGGAAAACTGCAGTTCACACATGGCGTTTGGACAATATTGATAATCCTGTTGTGCGCAAAGTACATTTTTGTCCATTGTTGAAAAAAGTATTAGAACAAACATTATCACCTGAGATATTCAAAAATGGTTTTCGTAAGTGTGGCCTCTTACCATGGAATCCCGATGAAGTGTGTTGTATATCAAGGGAACCAACTGAAGAACTGAAGGAAGTACAAACAATGGCAAAAATCAAGGAACTTGAGACAGGACTAAAATTCTTAGACAACTATATTGAAAAAGAAAAAATTTCACAGTTTACAGATTGTGAGGAATGGAGAGGCGCCACTGAAGACATCAGTTTATTTAAATTTTACAAAAAAATTAAAGAATTGTTAAAAGAGAACAAAGAAAACCTCCCACAACCTGCGGATTCAACTAACTTAAATAACCCAATGCCAGAACAAACCAGCATTTCCGAAGTGATATCTCCACTGTCATACCATAACGACGATCTTAATAATACATTAGAAGTCTTCACGACTCCCAATAAAAATGATTCACAAAATTTCCAGTTTACATCAACACAATACTTATCTTCAACCCCTCAAACTCAACATATAACACCGGAAAAAAATAGCTCACAAAACCTTCAGGAAGGTCTGAGTATAAGTTCAGAGACATTGCCACAAACATCAACACAATCAACATTAGAAAGCCCATCAAAGAAATCATTTGACATGTTAATACCTAGTCCCTTTAAAAGGGCTCTATTTTGGCCAACGCCTAAAGTAAATTCAAAAAAACGGAAGAAAGAAAAAGTCCCCTCTGTCATATCGTCTCATGCGTGGCAAAAATACCATGAGAGCAAAGAGAGAAAAAAGATTGAATTAGAAAAAGAGAAAAAGAGACGAACTGAGGAAAGAGAAAAGAAGAAAAAAGAGACTGAAGAAGCAAGAAAACTGAAGACTATTGAAAAATTAACAAAGAAGAACCAAAAGATTTTGAATAAAAAATCTAAGACTGATTATAGCTCAAGTACTGATGAAGAGTGGATAGAGTCTGGAAATAGTATGGATGATATATCTGATGAATTTAATGATGATGAAGAAAATGAGTGTGTAGAGCGAGAGGAGTACCAGAATACAAGTATTACTATTAAGCAGAGTGATTATGTAATTGTTAAGTTTCCTGGGAAGAAAAAATTTCACAAGTATGTTTGTATAGTCCAGATGGTTACAAAAGAAGACAATATTGAAGTTATGGCGATGAAAGCATGTGACCAGTCTAAAACCTTATTTAAAGAAAACGATCAAGATATTAGTGTCATAAGTATTTCACAAATCATAACGGTTCTTGACGTACCAGAGATGATTATTATGGGTGATAGAATTAAGTATAAATTTGCAAAATCTTTAGATGTTGATGGGTAGTATATTAAAAGATATGGTACACTTTTAATTCGGTTTGTTCAATGTTTATTTTATATTAAGGTATACTCATATGTTAACTATTAGTATTAACAGATAAGTGTCAACTACTTAATGATGATTTGATTTTTGGGTGTCATCCTTTGGTTAATAATAAGTGTCAACTAATGGTGATTTCGATTTTTTGATGTGTCATCTTTTGGTTACTTGACATAGATTTAAAAAACACACATTTTGATTTTATTTTATGTGGATTATGGGGGTTTTTGTCCCAAAATATTGTTTTGTATGACCCACTGTACTAGTATAAAAAGTTATTAATTTTTAGTTACAATAAAGTATTTTACTTCTTAAGAATGAATGTTGCATTCTTCCTTATAGTGTCCACCATTGGTGCCTTTACCTTATCGTATTTTCACATATTTTTAAATTACTCTTAACTTTACCAGGAAAGCTACTACGACTGTTACTACATTTAGTATTGTCATCTTTTCTAAAACTGCACGTACGATTGATTTATTAAGATCGATAATTTTTTACGCTCTGTAATTTTGCTATGTTTCTTCTTCATTAGTTGTCAGAATTTTCTCTCATTTATTAAAATTTTTAAATTTGTTACTATTCTTGTATTAATCTCCACTGCTCATTCTTTGTTGTGATTTACTCCTACAGCGCATTTGGTATTTTTTATATCATATTAATTTTCGTTTCCTTTGTGGTCGTGTAATGTAGTGATTTTTACCTTTTAGGAAACAATAGATATTAGAATTACGTTTAAGAATTTTCTTTTTGCATTTTTAATAAAATGTCCTGATTAGTAACGTGGTCGGTATAGGATTTCTTCAGTATTCGATGAAAAAGCCACATTTCGAAGCCTCAATTTTCTTCTAGGTAGCGTCTGTGAGAGTCCACAACCTAACTCCCTACAGTATAGTCTCTATCCTACATTTGAATAAAATTCTACTGAATGGACCCAATTTTCATTGACGTTCGTACTAAGTAAGTTCTCGTTTGTCGCTTGGAACACTTGCCGTCGACTATACAGAATGAGTTGCTGTTAAAAACTCCGCAAGGTCCATGCATAATGAATTTGATAAATATTGCCTGCAATATTTGATCAACTGTTTCATGGGAAATTTCAGCTAAAATTATGTAATCAACCAGACTAAAATGTGGGCATCTGGAAGTCTACCCTTCTGCCAGTCAACAGAGTACGTCCAAATTGGCCCTATACACAATGCTTTATAATAAAATTCATAAAATATTTGAATTTTTATTTAAAAACTCTGGAAGTGACGTCATGTATATCAAGTGTTATTGCTGGGCAGCAATCGTTCTTGATTTCGATCCAATGTGAGTTATAGGTGAATGTGATGAATAGGTCTGAATGACCACATTGTCTAACATACGATATCGCATTTTGCGCGGTCTCGTAATTATAAATGATTACGGCTACACATATTGAATGCACAAATTTAATGGACAATGTAAAGCGCTTTAAGTCCTATGCGTTTCAGAGTCACATATTTCAATTTATTGTTTGGAAGAAGAAGTCTGACATCTTTGTATTGACAATTTTTTTCAACAATAACAACAGCTATTTCATCGATTGTTCGTGAATTAAACCTCCTTGCGTGCTCACAGGCATATGATTGTCAATTCAAATGACGACATTATCGGATGGCATCCGATCCAATCCGATACACATATTGACTAAATCATTATTCGAATGAATCCACGGTACTGCCTCAAGTTTCAGTGCGAGATTCTGGGGAAATTCCCTGCTTGGAAATTCCCTATTCGCCATCTGGGGACGCACTCTCTAGGAGTTACAGTTTCCTCAGAGCGAATCCATGAAAATATGAGAGAGATTACCTAATAAATAAACGGATACAGTTTGGATTTAAGCATGCCATTATAAGACAGTTAGTAGAAGAATATGGTATTATTAACACACGCTTAACAAACGCTTATAATATGGTATTCATTGATCATAAGAAAGCAGATAATAGAATTCTTCGAGATGCTGTGATGGGTGCGCAATAGTGCGCAATAACAAAGGATTTTAAGAGACATGTATGAGAGAGTCTCACCTTCTGTTAAGTTATGTGTTGGAAGAAAACTGATAAATTTCATGTGAAAGTAGGATTTCACCAAGGGGAGGTGCTATTCCTTATTATTCTCGTTATTGTTGAATCAGATAACAGCGAAACTACAAGGTAACATTCCCTGGTGCTTAATGTATGCTGATGATATAGTGTTAGTAGGAAACAGTAAAAGCGATTTAGTATAAAAAAACTAGATCAAATGAGACAAGCGCTTGAGGAACAAGGTTTAAAACTTGGTGAATTGAAACAAAGTATTTAGAATGATTATTTAAAGATTTAAAAAAAATTTACAAATAAAATAGTAACTTTGGATGGTGATATGACTCAGTAATAGTTTTAAGTACTTAGGATCGGTATTACAGAAAAGATATGCATGCAGTGAACTAGGGTTAGATGAATGAAGTGGAAAAAAGTGGTGTGTTGTGCGACAGAAAAATCCCAATAAAGCTAAAGGAAAAATTCTGCAAAAAAAGACCAACTCTGATGAAAGGAACTAAATTTTAGGCGGATAAAAAGAAAGAGAAACAACAAATGCATGTGGCGGAAATGGGAATGTTTAAATAGATGATATAAGTGACAAAAATGATGAAATTAAAAATGTGTAAATTAGGGTAAATTAAAGTATATTGTTTCTATCAATTATAGTCAAAAGATAGTATAGGTTTATATGGTTTCAGCATGTTCAAATTCGAGACTTTAATCACCCAATACGAAGAATTGCTGTGCTGCGGGCTCCTGGGAGGAATAGGGGAGGAAGACCAAAGAAGACCTGGGGGAGACACTTGGCAGGACATGTCGCTAAAAGGGATTGATATTGGTATGACCCAAGATAGAAATTTGAAAGAAAAAGGTATCGAAATTTACATTTTTTTTTGCTTTTGACAGTTTCTGTATAAAGACCGTTGTAGTATTTTTCTACAAAAACTATACTATTATATTTTTCTAAACTGAGTATAATTCATATTTTTTTATTTTATTTTATTAACAGTAGTAATAAACTGTAATCTATATCGGTTTAAAAAATTATTTTTTTCTATCATATCAAAGTCAATATTAGCTTGTCAAAAAAAAGTCTTATAAGCTAGCGCTGCAACGAAAAAAAGGGAGATATTTTTTGTTGACCATGTATCATCAGTGCACTAAATTCAGTTAAGTCATCAAATAATCGTCGATGATTCTTTTATTTTTGCGCACCCTTCCCCCACTCCGAATATTGAATTTACTGCCTTAAAAGTAAATCTTTTAATTTTTGTATTGTTTTCAGTTTATAAGTTGTGTTAGTTTGCACATATTCAAGAGTTATGACGGAATCCTTTTAAAAAGTGTAAGTAAACCGTTATAATGGTTGAATTCATTAAAAAGTTCATTATGTCATCCAATTGTATTTCATTAATATTCATTTTAAGATTTATAGTAAGGATTCCAGACGTTTAAATCCATTTAATTCTTTCTCCATGAAACCTGATCGTGAACAGCAAGTTCTAACCTTTCTTAACATGCTTGTATTTACAGTTTTATATCAACAATGGAATCTGCCTACGACCGTTTGTAACGGCCGTTTGTGATGTGATCACTCTACTACAGGTATACACAGGATAAATTAATAACCAATGGAAATTTTTCATGAGTGTTGATTTATAATATCTACTTATTTTCTAAAAATAATAATTAAATAAATTAAGTTTGATTATTTCAAAGTTAATATTAATTTAAGGTACCTATAATATTTTTGTGTACTTATTTAATTGTAAATTTGTTCAAAAGTAATGTAAAAAATTGTATTAAAATAACCAGTTATTTGTTTCACAAAATTTAATGAATCTTATTTAATAAGTCAATGATATTAATACGTGAAAATTCAACATACAAGTTTGCTTGTATTATAAGTCACGAGCTGTATGCATTTTGCAACAGACATAATAGCTTTAATTGTTAATATTTAATCGCGATGTATTTTTAATTTATTATATATATATATATATATATAATATATTATATATATATATATATATATATATATATATATATATATATAGAAAAGATATTTATTCTTTGCAGATAAGTTAAATAGTAAACTCTTAAATATTGGGGAAATCTGCAAGATTTCCCCAATATTTAAGAGTTTACTATATATATATATATATATATATATATATATATATATATATATATATAATATATATATATATATTGATCGGCTCATTGAAAACTAGTGTTATCGATGTCATGCTAGGTGTAGTATGAGCTAAGTTATAAAAGAAAAACTGCGTAAGTACTTTTAAACAAACTAAAATGCAGATAAATATATTATGTTATGAAGATGGGACATATCAACCTGCCAAACACCAAATAAAGAAATGGAATTTCAAGAAGCCCTAAGCAATAGATGCCAATTATTGCAAGGAGAGGATGGGGATAACATAGGGATAGAGCGAGCACCGCAGCAAATAGCAACCGTTATAGAACAAGCAGTGGACGAAACCATTGGAAAAATAGAAAAACGAAAATGATTTGACAAAGAATGCTAGGAAATTCTGGAAATAAAAGCACTGAGAATGTTACAAAATCTTAAAAATAAAAAGAAAGCAGATTTTCACAGAACAAGAGCACAAACAAAACGACTACTCAGCAGTGGCGGCTTTTGGGGGTAGGCAAGATAGGCCGGGCCTACCCAATAATTTTAAGAGCTTTAAAATTGAAAAACATATATTCAAAAATTATGTTAATGCATGTAAATAACTTTTAAATGTACTAAATCACTCAATACATTAACGTCCTTTAAAACAACTATGTTATTATATTACCACAGAAAGCATCGAATCGTATTAAAGCATTTTAAATATCATTAATAGGCCCGATCGGAACTGGCCAACCCAGCTCACATAAAATCCCCGTACAAAAAGCGTTTGAAGTTAAGCAGCTTGCCGGACAACGATTTTTATTGTCGTGTTTATGATTGCTGTTTAGGCACCAGACGATCAGGCCTACGCCGACCATCGTTGTCACTTGTAACGTAGTTATCGAATTGTAATATAAATTTTCTTTTAAATTATGATAAAAAAATATGTAACATAATCTATGGTTGTAACAAATTTTTAAACAAACAACACAAATGTGTTGTATGAGAACACCATAGATAACTCCACATTTTTGGCATGCATTCTTGGTGAAACAACCGATATTACTGAAAGGGCACATTGTTTAATAGTATGCAAATTAGTGGATACAAAAGGCGTCGTTCAAGAATATTTCTTAGGTTTTTTTGATCTAGGGGAAGACCGAAGTGCTCCAACGTTACGTGACTTACTGTTTAGCGTAATTGGTAAATTTGACTGTAAAGCTAAATTAATTGCTCAAACCTACGATGGAGCTAGTGTTATGTCGGGACAACTTAATGGACTTTAAAAATTAGTGAGAGATTCTGCAGCATTAGTAATATTTACCCATTGTTCCGCTCACCGCCTCAACTTTTACAGCAAAGTTGCTCCAACATTACAACAGTCAAAATATTATACTCAACGCTTCAAGGTATTCCAGCTTATTTTCACCAATCGTCCAAACGGTCCTATTTTTTAAATAAAATACTTGGAAAACGAATTACCATAAATAGTGAAGTAAGATGGAATTCAAATGCAAAAGTAGTATATGCTATGTCACAAGAAAGAAAAAATTGTTACAAGTCTTTCAGAACATAATGAATTGCCCAGAATCAAATGTAAAATCAGTTAGGCAGGCAGATGGTTTTAAATGTAAGTTGGAGGATTTGGAATTTGTATTTTTATTAAATATGTTTAGTGATATATTTCAACAAACTGAGCTTTTATACAGCATCTTGCAGAGAAAAATAATGATGTTCAATTGTGTGCCGATTCAGTGTCCAAAAGTATTGCAATGTTAAAGAGCTGGAGCAATGACCTTACATTTTCTAACCATTTCAACATTGCTGTTAGCGAAACCAATTCTAAACTCATCTTAAGTCGTAGTGAACTTTGTATTTTACCTGGTAGTTGATCTAATAACGGAGATCAAAGTTTTTGGAGAAAGCCAAAACTAAATTTAGAAGGATCTTTTTTGAGATTTTGGACAATATTATCACTCAATTAGAGGAACGTTTCTCGGATTACAAAAAGTTTCAATAACTGGAATTGGGCGATAATAAAAGATTCACAGAATATAGCGTTAAATTTACGATGTAATTTACTGGCTTGGCCTACCCAAACTATTACCACACCAGCCGCCACTGCTACTCAGAACTTAAAAGAGGAGCTACCTAGAACATCAAACACGAGAAATAGACAGAAATAGAGAGATGAACCGGTAAAAAAAGTCTAAAGTAAATAAAGATAGTGAGACAAGGTGGAAGTTTTAGAAAAACAAAACCCATGAGAGACGAAGCAGGAGAACTAATAATCTGAAACAGAAATCGACGAAAGATGGAAGAAATATTTTCAGAATTTACTAAATATTGAAATTCAGACGGAAAAAGAAGATGTTGCATTTCATTCCGCAGATATATTCTCTATCACCACCAACATATCAAGAAGTAAAAAATGCACTAACGTCTTTTAAAGATCACAAAACACTAGGATATGATGGTATAAATGGAAAAATGATACGAAAGCAGGAAATGTTCCAAATAAGAAATTATAAGAAATTATTATGATTATATAAAAGAAAAATGCCTAAGGATTTAAATGGAAGAGTCATAGTACCCAAACGCAAAAGAGAAAATAAAAACAATATTCAAATTCGCTTATTCGCTAATAGTCGCTTATTAGCACAGCATATAAAGTTCTAGCAGCTATCTTGCCATTATTAATGACAGTGAAACCTTCACCCGCAATTAACGGGAAATACGTAACCTGCTTGTATTTGAAATAATGTTTTTAGAATGTGAGATTTGGTCCTCAAAGAGGTAAAATAACAAAAGATTGGAGAAATCGTCACCATATTGAATTCATGACTCTGTATTTTAGTGAAAACATAATCAGACACATAAAAGCTAACCGGATAAGTTGGGCAGACAAGAAGAGCGAAGAATGAGCGAGTAATAAATGACTACATATTCTACATATTATGACTTTAAGTCTGTTGACGTTCGTATGATAAACCAATATCTGGCCGGTGTAGATTGGAACATTTCCCCACATTTGAAAAATATTATATTAAATAAAAAAGCTGCCAACAAAAAATTCAAGCAAACTTAATCTCCTGTAGATTCTATTGCATTTTCAATCTTAACAGTCTAAGAATCTATCAATCTAGAAAGGCGGATACATTTCCTTCTTCTGTCCGATTCTCAGTCGCTCGTCATCACACATCAGCTTTTGTGTCTGACACGCCCTGCGGCCCTGCCTCAAAGTGCAAGCTATTGCACTCACCCACCTCAGTCGACACTCCCCTTATTCCACTTACACTGTTTCCCTCTCGTACTTGCCACCATTTCCGCCCCTCACTCTCTTATCCATACTTTCCTTTTCACCTGTGTTGTCAACCTCTCCTTCTTTCTACCTCTGCGGACCCAGTTCTGCATCTGCATTTTTGCATCTGCATCAAACTGGATCTAGCTCCGGCTGTTCCTTCTCTTTTAGCGATAGCACCTTTCTCATTTAGTTGTGGATTTTGGTCCAGCGGTCATCCATCACCATCTTCTCTACCACCTCTCTCACCGACACAAACATTCTCTAGCTCGTTTCTTTCTCCTACCCATCTGACACACTCTTAAAGATATTTTAGAATGTAATCGCAAACGTAAACGCAATTGCGTAATCTATGCCTATACACTCCTTAGTAACTGTTTCTTTAGTCTTGATTTCAGGTGGTGGGTGTGTGTCCTTATTACTGTATATATTTACGTATTAGATTTTTTAAGGCACGTCATAAATTTTAAGAAAGTCCAGTTTCGATGTTAGTTTTTTGTCTCAAGTTTATTTGGATACCGGTGACTTTCTTGGAAAGTCAGTATCTAATTATTTTTTTATATATGTAGTAAATATTATTTTATTTACAAAGCACGTGGTGTTCGTGTGTATTAAGGTATGTATTTTTATACCTTAATACACACGAACACCACGTGCTTTGTATTCAACAGGTATACTAGCCACTCCTGGATATCTCCACTTCATTGTTTGTTCCAGTTTCACTTTTAATTATTTTATTTAATTGTAGCATTACGTTATTAAGAAAACGTTTAACAGCAAAGGAAATAAAGGAATAAATACAACGTATAATGAATAGTGAACATAGTGAATAGGAACCTTTTGAAGATAGTGAAAGGAACTGGGAGTTGAAGAAAATACTTTGAAGTTTGAATCTGCCGATTCAGATGAACAAGATTACTCAAAAATATTGTTTATTCAGACATTTTTCAGCCATCTAGTGTAACAAGTTCATCTGCAAATTGAATTGATCCAGATATAAAAGCAACAGTGGTGGAAATCAAAATCTACACAACAAGTATCTGGAATATCGAGTGAGAACTTCCCTGTTCCTCAGTTTATTGTAAATCCAAGAAAGTTTCTAAATGGTTAAAAGGGCATAAGTGATCAAACTATATAGCTTTTCGTACCTACTTTATTATATCAGCAAATAAAGACAATCATCTATCCAGGAAAAATATATTTGACAGTAATATATCAAGAAAATTTTATCAGGCCTCCAACTGTCTTAGGTTGGATAAAAAGGAAACGCCAAAACAAAGACAGCAAGTTAATCCTTTTACGCATAATGCGAAATATGGAATATTTTTATTATCATCTGCAGAGAATCACAATAAAAAGTTAGTAGCATCTCGAGGACGTTGCCCTTATCGAATGTATTTACCAGGTAAACCTAATTCATGTGGTGTCAACATCGTAATGATGTGTAGCAATTCTTCGAAATATGTAATCTATGATATTTCTTATTTAGGCAAGCAAACCAATATAACTGATTTGCTGTTTGTTACATATTTTGTAAAGGAACTTACAAAATCAGTCCATGGTAAGGTAGAATAGAAATAAATAAAAATATTGCCATGGACAACTAGTTTACATCAGTTAGCTTAGCAGGGGAGTTATTAAAAGATTGGTAAAAACTGACAATTATCGGAACTCTTCGCAAAAATAATAGAGAAATTCCACAGAAAATGTTAAACATAAAGAACAGAAATTCCAATACTTCTATGTTTTGTTTTGATAAAATAAAGACATTGGTATTATATACTTATTCTTTTTCTTCTTTAGCCTTAGGTAATCCAACTTTAGATATAGACAGTCAGTCAGTCGGGCATTGTGTTCTGAGAAGCTTCATTTTAATTTGGCAGCATGTTCTCCTGCGTCTTTTACTTTGGTTTTGCTTCTAATCCATTTTTTTTTCTATAAGTCTCACCCGATCATTGATCTTCCCATGGCTTTTTGTGCCTTTACTATTTTATCTATAATAGACTTAGTGAGTGTCCACGTCTGTGAACCATACGTGATTATAGGGAGGATAAACTGATCCTAAATTCTGATTTTCAAATATTGTTCTATTTTAGTGGTTTTCAAGTTCCAACTTAGTTTTCCAAATCCTGCCCATGCTAACCTTATTCTTCTGGCTATTTCGGCAGTTTGATTTTCTTTATGAACTTTCATTATCTATCCCAGGTAGATGTATTTGCTTACTGTTTCTAAATTTATGTCGTTCAACGTTATTTCTCTAACTTAATTAACTGGCATAATTTATGTTTTTCCCAAGTTCATCTTAAGACCTACTTTTCCGAAGCTTGAAATAGTTGCGTCATCATGGTCTGTAGTTATTCGAAATTTATAGAGAATATTACAATATCATCAGCGTATCTCAAATGACTCAGTTTTCTTCCATTAACTATCTATATTTATCTGCCCAATTAATGTCTTTGAGCACATCTTCCAGTGCAAGTGTGAATAGCTTTGGGGAAATAACATATCCCTGGCAAACTACTCTGTTGATTGGTATAGCTTTGGTTTTCGCATCTATTTGTATTTTCATTGTAGCTTTCTTGTAAATATTATGTATGAGCATTCTGTATCAGGAGCCTATCCTGCAGTTGTTCATAGCTCTCTCTATTGCTCAAAGTTCTATGGAGTCGAATGCCGTTTCATACTCAACGAAGCCAATGTATAAGTTCAAGTGATATTCATTGGCTTTCTCTATTAGTGTTACGACTGTAAGAAGATGATCCGCTGTACTGTAACCCTTTCGGAATCCTGCCTGTTCTACCGGTTGATAGCTGTCGAACTTCGACGTTAACCTGTTAGTTGTTACTCTCATAAACAGTTTGTATATTTGGGACAGCAGAGAGACTGGCCTATAGTACTTCAGATCTCCCCTGTCTTCATTTTTGAAGAGAAGTATTGTCAAACTTTCATTCCAATCATCTGGGGCTTCTCTGTGAAGACATACGCTGAAAAATGTTTTCAATTCTTCGAGAATAATTTCACTTCCCTCCTTCAACATTTCTACAAGTATGCCATCTGGACCCGGAGCCTTATTCTTAATTAGTTGTGCCATAGCTTGTTTTGTTTCGAAGGAATTTCAAAGTATTATAAACGCCAAAGAAAAATAAGATATTTTTACTTCTTTCTTTCTATTTAACACTTCACGAAGGTGGAGGTGCACTTAAAAATAAATTGCAAAACCACTATAATAACTGATTCTAATGGAACGAAAGGTGGAGTGTATACGTTTGACCACATGTGTTTGAATATGAATGCGGCTCGTTAAACGAGGAGATGGTCTTTGTGTATATATTATAATATGATACATATTGCAAGTATTAAATAGTATGTTATTTAAACCACAAGTACATTAAAATTAAACAAAACAGTTTTATCCAATACAAATATATGGTTGAATTGGCTCATTATCTCGCAGATTATAAACCCTTGGCTGAAAGAACGATTGAGTATTCTGACTTTACGTCAAAAAATATTAAAGATGTCCTCAAAATTTCGGAAGAAGTTGAACGTCCGTCACCTGAGAAAAGAAACGCAAAGTATATTCCTATTGTCATCACTCTATATGTGGCGAACACTGAGGTAGGTACAATATGTGCAAACAAATAGTGTATACATCGACTCTTTTTATATTTGTTCCAGTTACTAAGATATACATTTTTTCTAATTTGTTTTAATAAAATTGTTATAATTACATTTGTATTTCTTATCCAATTTTTTGCTGGATGTAAAAATGACGAAAGTCCAGCTTAACCAGTAAATAACAGCCCAATTTTCTAGGGGGGTTAGGACTAGGACCACAGTCTAAAGAAACTTCTAAAAATGACTATAATTTCTTCGTTCATTCTATTAAACTATCTTTTTTTAACTAATTTATGCAGTTCTTCTAAGTGCCGTAAAGGATTAACTTTGAGCGTTCAGCCATATGATAAAATTGAGTAAATTAATATCAGTAAACGAAACATAGGCAGGAACTTAGGTTTTTAAAATCATTAGCAAACAATATTTGACAAGCGCTTAAGCAATGAGGATGAGGAGTAAGGAAATGTCTTATTTACGATATATGAATAAAATAATAGTTTTAGTAAATTTCGATTCAAACGTTTCAGAGTACCTCACATTTAATGTTCATTGTAAACACAGGTCCACAATATTGGCAAAATGTTTTTATGACGACCTTTAAATAGACCTTGTGAAGATTTTAGATGTCCTACCTTGAAACAAGTCAATAGCCCGTGACCTTTGACAAAGCTAAGCTTATTTATTTTCATTACGCAATGTATGTGTCCCCACTTAACATACCACGACGATTAAATAAATTTGTAATCTGTGTAAAATTAGTCTAAATCGTGTCTTTGTCTATTTCCGTAACGTTTGTTTTGAACATTGACTGTGTCAGGGTTTTTCTCAATTTAAAATTAGAATGGTTCTCGTAAACTGACTACCAGGAAATATGCTAACTAGAAAATGTATGACAACAATAGAAATACCTATGTTTCGTTTTAGACTTGGCATACATGTACATACTCGATAATTTTATCTTGAAGTGAGAAACAGGTGATAATATATATTGGTTATTTTACTTAGTCTTAGATTTAGCGATAACGATTTTTCAAGAATTTATAGTGGAGCAATAATTTAAAAATATTTTTTCAAATGTAAAATGATTGGATCCTATATATTTTTAAAATGCCCTCGAATTTTCTATTGTTTCCTAATTTTGAGCTCAATAAAACTCATCTGTCTTTTCCCAAATCCTTTTTATTATACCTATTATCCGAAATTTTTTTTAGTATCATCGTTCAATTATATTTCCCCTTCTAGAGAAACTAAAACATTTCTTCTTTTTGTCTCGTTCCTTCGTCAACTTTTATTAAATATTCGGATTGCCGAATTTAAGTGTGTTCATATGAGCACAAATCATGAATGAGTACTGGCTGGACCAACAAAAGTGGATCCTTATATTCTGCAGCGGTTATGATTGTGAGGAAGTCCTCCGTATCCTGATGAATGACCTTAGTTTAAAAGTGAAGAGAATAAGCTTAGGCAGGAAATGTTGGTAAAGGGGATTGGTATGGTATGACGCAAGATAGAAACTTACGGAGAGATGTAATTAACAATTAAGGCAGTAGACTCCACATAGGGATAAAGTCAAAGAGAATGATGATGTAGATATTTTCATATGTACTGTTTCTCAGTCGCTGTTTTGAGTTAGTACCATTGTCTGTAGACATCTTTTTATCTGAGATTTTGATTCTTATTCATATTTTAATAACAATATCCTTTCATTTCTTGTCTTACTTATTTTCTTTGTTTGTCTCACATGTGTGTATACACATCTATATAAATATTTATAAATAATTTATATGTGGATTTAAAATATACAAAAAATACTAATTGTATTTAAAACGTTCAATCAATATTGTTTTGTATCTCTAATACTTCTATTTTCCCTTCAATTTGGATTTAATCTTATCACTTATAAACGTTACAGTTTGTCCATATTTGTCTTTTTCTCTTTAAACTCTATACATTTTTTACATTATTCTTATGAATGATTACCGTTTTTATCTATAATAGCGTTAGGTATATATTCTATTTTTATTAACGGAATAAGGACCTGAAAACTGTGATAGTGATTGTCTGGCCTCTTTTATGACTACTTGTAATCGAAATTTCAGTTAGCTCAATACCTTGAGATAGTTCTCAAAGTTGTATAAAGGTTCTATCTCGTTTTGTACATTTGTCGACAGTCTACCGGTTTTTTCGAATACTAATTCGAACGGTGTATAACCTGTTGCTGAATGTACCTAAATGTTGGTCGCAAAGTGTAACAACTGAATTCTAATATTCAGATTCTTTCTTACATATCCTTTAATGTATATACTTAATTTACACTGTGGTGTCAATATAATATATCTATGCACATGTCGTTTGTCTCAAATGGTCGTACAAGATCTATTAATATTGTGTCAAATTCGCTGCTGGCGGTCGATGTAATGATTACACGTTGTTTAGCTTAGTCTAATGATGATTGAGCGCATCTCCTCGCATATTCCTCAACATCTTTCCGTAACTCGTTCCAAAAATATTATTTTCTTATATTTTTGTACATTTTATTCATTCTTACATGCCCTTCTGTCTTTAATATGTGGAAATCATTAATTATAATTCTTCCTAACTTCCAATCTTTATGTTCTGTTTGTTTAATACCATACCTATTTTTATATCTTTTTCCTTAAACATTTTAGGATCTTTACGCATTTCTTCAATTATTGGCTTATTTCTATTATTTGTCTCCATTACTAGTTCCTTTATATTCTTTTAGCACACGTGTATTAAGTCCGCGCTGATCGAGGTTCTTGTTATGTTGAGTCTCTCACTGACGCCTATAATGCAGATGTTGATCGAAAATCCCGAATCAAATAAATAACACCTCCTTTTTCGTTATACAATATATTATTGCCTGTATGCATTTTCGGAGAACCTATCTTTATTCTTTTGTACTCATCATTTTCTAGTCTAATCTACTTTAAACAGTTAGACATACGATTGGTCAGTTCTTCTGTCCTTAGAATTTTCTATTTCTTCTTGGTTTTTACTCTTTGCTTTCTTCTCTCCTCGTCGACAACAATATTCTCCTGGTCCTGTTTGTGTCTTTATTTTGCTGTTTAAGCTCTTCCGAGGAGACTTCTATTCGTGATAAGGTATCTGCTGTAACGTTTTCTGCTCCTTTCACTTACCTTATTGTAATTGTATTGTAAATGTAGTTGTATTTTTGCAAGTTTAATCTGAATTTGGTTAATATGCTTGAAGGGTATACCAAATAGGTACAACAATGTTAGAATAAAAAATTCCTTCTGTAGCAGGTAATATCTCCATTTGGAAATACTCCATACTATTGCTAACAATTTCTTTTCTATAATAGTATAATTGATTTCTGCTTTGTTGACTGTTCTACTGACCTATGCTACAGATTTGTCATTACTGTTCGACAAAGTCACTCCTAAAGCAATGTCTGATGCATCGTATCCTAAATTTGTTTTCCACTGTTCGATAACTTGTGGGATCTGGAAATTTCATCTGTGGGGGGTTTGTTAACGATGGCTTCAGTTTATCAAATGCTTTTTGATATTATGTTAGTAATAATAAATTTATGTACTTTCTGTAATACTTTACAAATGCTACGAATATTCTTGCTTCCTTTGCGGTCTGCAGTATAGAATAATCTTCCACTGAGATGATCTTTTCAGGACCTGTGCTACATGCTTACTTTAAATCGTGAGTTCTTATGTATAATAGTTCTTTCTGTATAACCTCGCATTTAATTACAGATTTACTTTTCTTAGTCTTTCTAATAGCTTCACTAGGTTTTGGTTATGTTGTTTTAAACTGTTGTAAAAAAATATAAAATCGTCAAGGTATATAAACATCTTCGTCATTAAAGCCTGGAAATTACCACCATGGCCCTTGCAAAACATCCAGGGCTTGTCTTGGCTTGGCTTTCCGTTAGGATTGATTATTCTAAAATATTTCCAAATACAATTAAATCATCCAAGTATATAAACACATTTTCATTCGTTAGTTTTGCTGCTTTTCCTATTAAAAATTTTTTTCGTAAATTTCTTGTTTCATTGTGACATATTCTTCGGTTTTCGTTTCGATCTTTAAATATTTTATAATTTCGCACGCCCTACACCCCTTTCTTTCTCCCGCACAACAGACAAGAACGAAATCATAGTTTATTGCAGAAAAGTAGCGTAACAAAAATATAGTCCAATTATTCCACTGATTTCTTTTGAAAAAACGTTGCAATAATTGCAAATTCATTTTGAAATTTAATTTTTTCTTTGTTCTGTAGGATCTTTACTATAAGATTCCTGTGTACTTGGAGTATCCTTATGTCTTTTAGAATAAGTTGAAAATGTTTTTGGAATATAAACTTACTTAGTATTGTTACGCTACAATACAACGCTAGTATCTAGCTTTCTCTATCGCAGATAAATAGTAGATGTAATGGCTTCTTATAGCGTATATTTGTCGGTAAAATAATAGTGTAATCAATGAATGTAAAATGAACTTTGAATATAAGGAGCAATGATTGATGTTTACAATTAATTAGTAAGGACACAATTTGTGCTATCATGAAAGTTGAGATACACATTAATGGTAGAGTTGAATGAAGCCTTGGATACTTCATTCAATAGGTCAACTCACACTTAGAGCTTAGAGCTTAGAACACTAGCAACACCTCGGTATGTTAACGTTTTTGGAAATTACCGCTCTCTCTGTTGGAGTGTGTATTAGTAACTTACATTCGTAAGTTCACATACGTTTACATTCAGCCCATTCACATACGTTGTTGGGTCCAGGATTTGGCGTGCCCAGCCTCAGCAATTCCTATGACTTAAACATCTCTTGGAGGATATGGTCTTAAAGTTGTTACCTTCATCGTCGACACAGTGCCCATCCAACGATGCTAATTCCCAGTATGAGTACATAAATACCCAGTATTTGGGTAATTTATATTTGACTCATTGCCTCGGTCTCGCTGGTTACTTTTCCACTGTTTCATACCTGATTGATGATCTGCTCTCATTTTTCCTTATTCTGATGGTACTCATCCTGCCAGGATCGCCATGTGATGCTGGGAGTCAATGTGGGAGATATTGGATGTAGGTGTGATATTACAATATCTATAATTTAATTCTTTTGAAGACAAACTTAACACATTTAAAAAGAAAACGTTTATTAACATATTGTACTGCAATTATTTCTTAATTAGCAGGTTTGTTATGTAACTATGTCTACGTGTGTACTATATTTTTAATACTACATTATACAATCTTTTGTTCCCGATTATGGAGCGACACGTGGGGTTAGATTACAGCGTCACATGTAATCTAACATCAAACGTTTTATGAAAGCCTTGTTGTTCTTCATTAATTAGGTATATTTCATTAAGAATATTGGCAAATATCCTCGTTAGCGAATAACCTTATTAATAGTTGTGTCCTGAAGCGTAGTCGTGCGATAACACAAGCCTACAAATTTTTTTTTTGAAAAGTTGTTTTGATAATTTTAACTATTTTATAACTGAAGTTATGCTTACATCTCATCTAAGTTAGTAAGTAGTATTGAAATATTAGAAGAAAATAGCTTCCTAATAAATTGGGTAACTTTTACCCAATATTATATTTGACAGAGATATACGTCATGTTTATTATTTTAAAAATTTATTATTGAATTCAAATGAACTAGTGAATTTACCTAAAATAATTTCTTTATTTTGGGGCTACTCTTGACACATTTTCGCTTATAAAAACTATCTGGAATGTCCTTCTGCAGCATCCAGCAATAATCTGTTATCACTGTTGTGCTCTTTTTTCCTTGACATCTTCTTTACATCGCCTTGACATCTTGATGAAAACGTTCTCCGTTTTTTTACTCACAGTCTCCAAATTCTCAGAAAAATAGTCCAGATTAGAGTGAAGAAAATGTACCATTAGGCTCATGAGGTAACCAAGTCTTGAAAAGACTTTACCATTCTTTTGACTACATTTTTGGTATCAGAATCTTTATTGTTGCCCAAAAATTTCTACACATCCTTAAATACGAACCATGTTGATCCACTAGAGGTCTTCTGACACTTCTGATATCTGGCTTTTAACCAAGTCTTCACGACAATCTTTATCGTATTTGGAACATCGCAGAAAAGCTGCATAGATGTTGTGCTAAACCAGGTTTTAAAGTTCTTTAACCAGGATGTTCTTCTTCTTCCTGGACCTGCCTTTTCTCAAACATTTTTCCTGGTAGGATGGCTGGTAGGGTAGCAGAGAATAAGTACACTTATTCTCTGCTACCAAGAATATATATATATATATATATATATATATATATATATATATATATATATATGTATTCTATCCTTTTGGGGCAGATTTGACAAACTATTTTATTGTTCCTAGGATTTTATGAAGAGAAGGAAGAAAAATTATTTTTGATGGTGCCAAATTTTCTTGCAAAATGTGGTTTTGTCCAACCGGCTCACAACTCCCAACTCTTCACTGACCAATGATTTTTCGGTCTCGACTCAAATAGAAGCATAGAAATCACCGTTATCGATTACGATGCCGTTTGATGAGTCTATAAGCAGACGCCATTAAGTAGATTCATACTGGATGTTACGTTGAAATATCAAATTTTTGATATCATTGCAATAAACTAGATTTAGTGAAGTATACCATACAATTTTTTTAACGATATTTAAACTCAGAAAAAGACACTTCATATAGTAAAAAATGTTTATTTTTTGGTCGGGCTCCAAGCTACTCAGTAGCATCTGTGGGAAGTCAGAGCTTGCGTCCTGATTACACTGAGGCTTTACTTAAACTTTATCGTAGTCTGGTATCTGCCTTAATATAGCAGGTGGCTTTAACACATGTGTTTTTGCATCATGAGAACGAAGACGAGTAGCTGAGGGGAGATTTGGATATAAAACGAAATGCTTTGACTTTGAGTTGAATCCAATGATATTACACGACAGAAGCAACAGTCGTCACTACAGCTTATTTGCACTTGCCGTACCTTAGGTACCCCAAAGCGGAAACTTTTATTTTTAGCCTTAAACCAGTTTCAGATATCTTTTTCAAACTTAACGAGTAGCAGAAGCCTAATCAAAAATATTCAAAAAACACTTTGTTCACAAAGACTCTTATATTAAGTTGTTGCTTTAACACTGTATATTCGTTACAGATAAAATTTTCGCAATGTTATGAAATTATAATAATACATTTTGTGATGAAGGCAGGATGAAATATTTATTCAATATTTTTACGAAAGTTCCGTATGATTTATCTCACATGGGTAAAGGCTTCTATAGGTCTAATACTCTCCATTGTAAAGTTTTTTTCTAGAGTATTTAACCGATTGTTTATTAGTGTTATTTTTAAATAAAAATTTCCCCAGCACTAGTTTGAGATCTAGTTTGAGATCTATGAGATCTATGTTTGAGCTGATAGCTCGTTAAGTTTGAAACTTTCTTTTGGCATTCTTTTTCTATTTTTTATTATGTAATCTGTTGCTGACTGCTGATGTTTTGTAGTATGTGTTGGTGTTGGTGTTTATGGGGGAAACCAATGTGTTCTTTATTCTCAAATTATTATAATCCCCAAATTTAGTAAGTTGTTTTACTTTACGATTTCTTGGACCTTGATTAAATCTTATTTTCTATGTTGATATATTTTACTCTTTCGTTATGATATTTAAGAACTACTATTTTCTCATTTCTCTGTATCATTTAACTCATATTTTGAAGACTCTTATAAAAATCTTACGTTTCACCCTCTGGTTTTACTTAAGTACGGACTTAAGTAAACTGAAGTAATGTGGAGTTTACTGTTTTCTATCGCCAAGTTTGTTTTCACGATTCTGTTTTCATTTTCTTCCTTTCCTTATCGATTTTGTGGGTAGTCCATTGTATCATTATCTTGTGATCTCTTTTTGTTCACGATTTATGATTTCAGAATGCTAATCCTTATTCGGTATTCTTCTTCTTAGTCTCTTTTCAAATGTTTCTGTCCTGTATCCAAGGTTGTGTAATCGGTTTTATGAGCGTGTTTCGTGTTTTTATTTTAGGGGGGCAGATTCTGCTCCTTTGCTCCATTATTTTTTACAGGAGCAGGTTGCTGCTTGAATCCTGCTCTTTGATCCACGCTTGAGACCGGTTATCCTGCTGTTAAGCTACGCGGTCCAGCTTACAGCAGCACAGGTAAAGTTAGACATGCATCTAAATAAGTTACATACTGGTAGAATTGAATTTCTTCCTTAACGAATATTATCAAAAAACGGCCATATAATAATAACTGGAATTTTAAAATAATCTGTTGATGTCGAAAGTGGGTATATTGTTCTGTTCTTAACAAATTCAAAATTGGAATTGGCTATGCAAAGCCTTCAGCAATACTAAACTAATCTTCTCACTAAAAAATTGATTATTTTCCATTTATTTAAATATATTTTTTATTAATTAAGTTAATCAATTAAGCTTAAAATCATTTAATATGATTGAAGTACACTTCTTTTGCTTTAGATAAAAGTCATCCAATTAGGGGATGATGGGCGATAAATTTTATCTTCATCATCATTAAAGCTTTTCATTGTCGGTTGAATGATTTGTCACTCTTCCTTTTGAGTTCTTCTGATTCGTTTGCTCCTGCAAATCACACCGCATTCTTCTTTTTCTTCGGTGAGACTCGTCTGACTTGGCTTTAGTTATCTTTTACATCCCGATCTTCCCCAATTTCCCAGTTTCTTTTTACATCTGCTAATTTTCTTAATCAGGGGTTGTTTTCCATTCAAAATATGTGTTCTATTCATATCAGAATCCGTGCTTTGATGACTGCAACTATATTTTATTCCTTCATTGTCTCTCTTCTCTTGTAGTTCGTTCTTCTTATCTCAGTTCTCTACTTTCCATTTTTATTGAACCTATAATTATTTGTAGAATATTCTTATAATATTCTTAACCTTTCTTCATGTTTACCTGTAAGGCACATGGTATCAATTGCATCTATTTTTCTAATTGTCACTTTATATATTTTTTAAGCAAATCTAAAAATAAATTTTATATAACCATAAATAAGATGATTCATTTAGACCGGTGGTGGTCTTAGTGTTAGTTTTTTTATTTTAAAATCCGTTATCAATTTCCAACATATTATAATATAATATAATGATGCAACTCGACTAAAAATCTATCCCGCAACAGTTAATTAACTATATAATACAATTAGTACCGAATACTAATAATATAATCATGGATGTTTACAGTAAGTCACAAGTTTAAAAATAGTAGCTGTAAGTAAAATTGATGCATTAGATCACATATGGTGAGAATTTTTTTGTTTAACTGATAAATCGGCTAATATTAGGAAAGTTAATTGGCGCCGATAACGATTGTAGTAACATTAGGATTGAAGTGCCAAAAAATGTACTGGAGATATTAATGCGAAACTACGAAAAATAAATAAATTCAAATTACGTCTTTTAGAAATCTCGTGCTCCGTAATTAGTCATAGTCAGATTATGCGGACAGTCTAAGCAGTCATTATTTGAATAAATGTTATGTGTGATCAATAAAAGATGCAAGCGCGTAGTTAGCTATCATTGGGGTTTGTCTCTATTAGTTTTGACAATATAGAAAATGTGAACACATTTAAGTCTCGACAGAAAAGACAAATATTCATCAAAATTGAGATTCCTTCAAAGAAAATTTAACAAGCTACCAAGTAGGTACCTAGTACCTAGGTATCTTACAGAAAGAAAAAAAGCTGGAAAAAAGAAAACCAAACTGGAAGGCACAGCGTTAAATTAATAATAAATGTATAAGCCAGTATTCCGAATATTAATTTCAAGTATTGTTTAAATTTTGAATTAAAATTCATCTTAAATAATCGGGTTTAAATACGTACAGCGTCCTCTCTTTTATTTTTAAGTAGCTACATGCGATCGACCGTAGTTATCTTCTTTACAAATGTGGCTCATTGTATTTTATTTACTTAATTTAACAATTATTATTAACTCAATTAGAAATACTTTTCATATTTATTGTTCATTGTTAAAGTGAGCTATATATATACAAAACATTGTAATATTTTAAATAACATATAATGTCAAATTAACAACTTATTTTTCAATGTGGCCCCATCTTCAATATTTCTTCTTAACTATGATATATAGATATCAGTATAGGAAACTTTTATATCTTTGTGCTGCCATCTTTCCTATAAATACTCATTTAAACATTACAGAAATAGTAGGAAGTGCAGAAATATACCACGTACTCACTGATTTGTGATTTGTTTATATCATAACCTGTTTTTATAAAAATAATTTGTTTTATGTTTATGTCTTATGTCAGTCAGATCGGAATCAGAGTCAGTTCAGTTCTACAGTTATTCCTGTTCATAGTTGTGTTGTTGTGAATTGGCGGCTTTTGTTTCGCTGTGAATTAATACGTAAGTATACATAAGTTAAATAAAATATTGCATTATATTACCCACATACTTGTGAACTACATTTTTATGTGCCTACCTATACTATTGTTTATTGTATATTGTTTGTTTATCATACTATTAATGTATCTATACATATTTTCAAAAATTATGTGGTTTGTTTTGAAAAATTGTGCAACATTAACAAACAATTTGTCAGATGCGTTAGATTGTTATTACTAACAATACTAAATATACTAACATAGCGAATTTAAATAATTCTGTTGGTAATTTTATCAATAAATTAAATTAATCAATTATACAGGGTTTTTACGCATACCACACTTTAGTCATGTCATAACTCTGCTCTGTCCATTGCGGCTGATCCACCCACCTCTTTAAAATATTTACAGCCTATCACTTTCGGTAAAACAGGAAGTTAAATTACCATAAACTTTGTTATTTTTATTGGAGCATTCTATACCTGATTAACCTGATAGTATTTTTAGATTTTGTCTGAAACTATTGACATACAGTTCTTGCTCATATTAGGTCTAGGAGCCAGAGGGGAGGCTTTTTGAAAACCCGTCAAATCATTTTGTTATTAACAATGTAATTGTTTAAATGATTGTATCTCCTAAAGTATTAAAGGTATTTAATTTTACCACAATAAAAATTGTTCTTTTTGAAAAAATTTACAAGATGGCATTTGATAAACTTTGATCTGTTTGTTAGAAGTGGAATTATAAAAAATTCTTGAAAAATAGTTGCAAAATAGGCATTTGATGGGGCTTTTTTAAGTAGGTATAAATATTTTTTGTAGCCGCTTCCTTTAGTGCTATATATGCCTCTCGTGCTGCCTTTTCTGTTCTCCCATCAATATTGATATCATCAGCATATGCTAGGATTTGCACATATTTGTTATATATTGAACCGGTAGTTGTGATTTGTGACGTACGTATTACTTTTTCTAGAGCTAGATTAAATAGTCTACAGGAGAGTGGGTCTCCCTGACGTAGCCCGTTATTTGTATTAAAAAGTTCAGAGAGTTCCCCCTGGATTCGTACTCTGCATTCAACTTTTTCAAGGGTTAGTTTGGTTAGACTTACCAACAGATTTGGTACTCCCAGGTATATCATTGCTCTAAACAATTCTCTTCTATTTACAGAGTCGTAGGCTGCCTTGTAGTCTATAAATATGTAGTGCGTATCTACATCGTATTCCAGTGTTTTCTCTAGAATTTGTCTCAGGGTTGAAATCTGATGAATTGTTGATTTACCACTTCTGAAACCAGCCTGGTATTGTCCTATTATTCGCTCTGCATACGGTGCCATACGATGGCATAGTATATTGGAGAATATTTTATACGCTGCATTAGGAGGGTAATTCCTCGATTGTTAGAGCATTCAAAGATACCTCCCTTTTTGTGTATGGCGCAAAGTATTCCAATATTCCAATCACTGGGAAGGGACTTCTGTATATATATTTCTTTTATAAGCTGCTGTAGCGCTATTATGATATCGTCGCCACCTTCTTTATATAATTCCGCTGGAAGATTATCTATTCCGGGTGATTTGTTTCTGGCTAGTTTGTTTACAGCGTCTTTAACTTCCAGGATGGTTAGTGGATTCTCCTCCCTCTCGTCTGCTCCGCTTACCTGACAGCTTTCGTCTTCCGGGTTTTCTTCTTCTTCCTCTATATTAAGTATCTGGTTAAAATATTCCGTCCATCGATTTAGTACGTCTGTTCTTGTTGTTAATAGATCGCCATTCAAACTTCTACATTGATTTGTGTTTGCCTTGAATTCTTTTCTGTTGATGTTAACTTTCTTATAGAATGTTCTGAATTATTTCTCTCTGTTGAGGTTTTCTATATATTGAAGTTCCTTTTTTAATTGGTTTCGTTTCTTCATTTTGTGTATTTTCTTTTCTTCTCTTCTCTTTGTCTGGTAATTTTCTACACTTGTTCTAGTCCGGCGGGTAAGCATTTTTGCATAAGCTTCATTTTTTTTCTGTGTTGCGTCTTTGCATTCATCGTCAAATCAGTAATTTTTTCGGGTACATGTTTTTGTTCCTATTTCATCTTGTGCTGCTGACACAATATCTTCCTTTATCGTGTTCCAGTAGGAGTCTATATCTCTCTAGTCTTCTTCGCTTGGACTTTGATTTCTTAACCTATTGGTAATATTTTCTCAGTACTGTTTTGTAGCAGTTGCATCTCTCAGCTTCTGTGCATTCAACAGTGGTCTGAGTCTATGTTTGCGCCTCTATAACTTCTGCAGTTTGTTATGTCCGTTCCGTGTCTTGAATCTATTAAGATGTGATAAATCTGACTCATCAGGGGAGGTCCAGGTTACCTTGTGTATATTCTTATGTTCAAAATAGGTGCTAGCAACGGTCATGTTCAGTGCTGCTGCTAAGTTTATCAGTCGTAATCCGTTATCGCTACTGATATTGTGTAGGCTATGCCTGCCTATAGTCGGCATAAAAACTCGCTCTCGTCCTATTCTTGCATTCATGTCACCTAGAACTATCTTGATGTCATTTCTGGGGCATCTTCTATAGCAACGGTCGGGGAACCGGGGTAAAATTACCCCAAATGGGTTAAAAATGAAATTTTTGGGGGTAAAAATGAAACTTGTGAGTAAAAAGTATATATTTTAATTTGATTTTTTATAAACCTGTTTAGCATGCACCGAAATTTTTTTGTATTATTTGTGAAAGATAAATTACGTTTTCCAACTATCCTTTGTAAATTTTTTATATGCCCTGGGAGGACTTTTAAACCCCAAAACCCCCCCTGGGTGCGCCACTGCACTCCCCACCATTAGAGTGTTCTCGAGTTATATCTTTGCGCAGTAAAGCACAGCCCCGAGCCCCGGCTACCTGCTCAGTCCCTCAGTCCGTGCCGTGTAGTCAGAATACAAATACATTGACGAGTCAGAGAGTTATAGTTAGTTGCTGACAATCATTAATCATCGATATATCGATCAAGGTAAGCCGCAATTTGAAAATTTAATTTAAGTATTTTACAACTATTATTTTCTGTCTCCTTCAGATGGCAGCAAATAGAAAAAGAAAATATCAAGACGAATTCCTTAATTACGGTTTTATACAAATAGAAGACAATGGTACAATGAAACCACAGTGTGTTGTATGTATGAAGGTATTGACTTCAGAATCTTTCAAAAAAAGTCAACTGAAGAAACATTTAGATAATTTGCATTCACACCGGTCTTCCAAACCGCGAGAATACTTTGCAAATTTAGAAATATCTGTTAAAAGACAAAGATTGAATAGCAACTTGTTCGGTACATTTGACCAGCGTTCAGCATCAAGGGCTAGCTTTGAAGTAGCCTGGTTGATTGCTCGAAATAAGAAACCATACACTATTGGTGAAGATTTGGTTAAACCAGCTGCTGTAAAAATGACAGAGATTATGTGTGGTCAAAAAGAAGCGAACAAACTGAATTCAGTGCCCTTGTCTGCGAGAATTGTGAAAGAACGAATTTCTATATTAGCAGAAAATGTGAAGGAACAAGTTATTTTCTCATTAAAACAGGCTAAATATTTTGCTATTCAGCTTGATGAGACAACTGATTTTAGTAACAATTCACAGCTAATGGTATATGTTCGCTACAAAGGTGCAGATCATTTTGAAGAGGAATTGCTGTTTTGTTCTCCTCTCGAGTTAAGATCTCGTGGAATTGATGACTACAATAAAGTAAATGAATACTTCAATGCGCAAAGTTTATAATGGGAAAACTGTATTTCAGTATCTTGGATGGAGCTCCAGCTCTGCTGGGCCATATTAATGGTTTTTCGGCTTTCGTAAAAAAATAACCCAAATATTGAAGTTATTCACTGTATGATCCATCGCCAGGCCCTTATGGTCAAATATTTAGAACCTACGGAAACCGTCATGCATGATGTCATCAAGATTGTAAATTTTATCAAGGGACATGCACTAAACACGCGGCTATTTCGTGAATTATGTCAGGACGGTGAAGCCGAATATACAGACCTACTTTATTATACAGAAGTAAGGTGGCTCTCTCGCGGAAATGTACTAAATCGAGTATGGACTCTCAAAACTGAAGTGGAAATTTTTATGGTTGATCAAAAAAATATTCTCGCAGATAAGTTTAAAAACTCTCCCTGGGTTGCATATCTCGCATATTTAGCTGACATTTTTGAGAGTATATATATTAAACAAAGAATTGCAAGGAAAGAATATTAATATCATTTCAGCGAGAGAAATAGGATATTTCATCAAGGATACAATTGTAAGACATCTTATCAAACTCAGAAAGCGGTTGTCAGATTACTTTCCAGATCTTGATATACGTACTGTCAGTTGGATTGTAGATCCTTTTAAATGTGAAATTGATATGATACCAGAAGATCCTTCAGGTTTGGCAGAAGCAATTCTTGACCTTCGTAGCTCTTGAAGCACGTATTCAATTTGAGAGTAAACCAAATCTGTCGTCTTTTTGCATATCAAAAGCTGCAAAGGCTTTCAAAATTGCACATGAAGAGGCAGTTAAAAAATTGCTGCCATTTGGAACAACATATTTGTGCGAACAAGGCTTTTCCACTCTAGTGAACATAAAAACGAAGAACAGAAATCGATTAAACGCCGAAGACTGTATTCAAATCGCTCTTACATCAAAAAGTCCCAATTTTGAAGCAATTCGAACATGAAACAACATCATTTCTCCAAAACGTGAAGGAAGAATGTTTTCAATTATTCTTTTTTTATAATTTTTTTCATGTCTAATTTTTGTTAGTACAACCATTATTATTATAATTTGTTACAATAATAAGATATATACAATATATCTTATTATTGTTATCTATTATTATGTTTTTGTATTTCTAGTTATCATAGAAATTGAATAAAATATGTTTATTTGATGTTTTAGTTATCGTTTTGATTTTTTGTTTTTTGCCTTGGGTAATATCAACTTACATAAAAATGTTTTGGGGTAATGATTAAAAAAGTTACCCGACCGCTGTTCTATAGGCTTGTTCTAGGTCTTCGAAAAACTGTTCTTTAACGTCTTCTAGTTTGTCGTCGGTCGGGGCATGTGCATTAATTAAACTGTAATTAAAGAATTTACCTCTTAAACGTAAATAGCACATTCTTTGACTGTAGGCTTTAAAATCAATAACTAGGCCTTTGTTCTTTGGTTTACTATAAATCCCACTGCATCTATGTGTTGGTTTTCATTGCAGCTGTAATATATGGAGTGGGTTCTCTTGTCAAGAATGCCTGTTCCCCTCCATCGCATCTCCTGCAGTGCCAAAACATCTACTCTGTACATGTTCACTATGTCTAGTAGAGATGCGAGTGCTCCAGCTCGGTACAGGATTCGGGTGTTCCAAGTTCCTAATCTTAATTCCATTTTTCGTTTGCAGAGTCGTCGTCGTAAGTTCCGTCCGGCTAATAGTTCTTGAGGTTCCGTAACATATGATTTTTGCAGGAAGAAATTGTTAGCCTCTAGCCTAACCCCAACCTGAAGGATCAGGGACTCTGTTGGGTTTCCATACCAGTCTGTTTTGGTTCACGGGTGGTATTTTATTTCCCACCTACCCGCCAGTCCTAGGACTGGTTAGGGCTTTCCCCTATCCACCACCTGGGGACGCGTCCGATGGGCGACAGACAACGTCCACACGGAAATCATAAAACGATCTATGTCGGTATTTTCAGAAAAAGCTAGTAATGTAATGTAAACATAGCAAGAAAATAAAAAAAATAAGGGGTAGTAGCCTAGAGAAGAGTATTAATTATTTAAATAATTATTATATATTCCAAATTAAATATAGAATAAATTCGATACAGTTTAACGTATACATTGCAAATTATACAAAGAATAACAATTTGACCTAGTTTGACACAAGCCCGAATGTTTAAGAATTTTACGAAATGCGAAGACCTTCGTGGAAAATAATACAACGAAGCGACACACCATCGCATGATCCATTCTAACACGTGGAACAAACAGCAGAATCAGCAAAAAAAACTAGAAATGTTCGCGGGATATAAAAATGAAAAAATTGGTCAACCGGGCAGTAGTATCGAGGGAGCCCTCGGCACGAGTAGTTTTCAGCAAGCGCTAGGCACCGGTAGTATTCGGGCCACCGGAGCCAGAGAGTGCTCAATCGCCAGTAGTTGCTGGCACCAGTGAGTGCTCGGTGGTAGCGTCCAGTAAGCGCTAGAGGCAGTAAGAGCGGAACAGCCGAGAGGGCTCCACGCCAGAAGCTCGGGCGCTCGGCATTACTCAGTCCAGTGAGCGCGCTATTGTAATTCAACGGGGATAGTACCGTATAATAGCGGGTACCTGATGTTTCGAAAATTCGTAATAGCGCGTGGTACCTCAACAAACTGAACATGAAATAAAGTAGGACTGAAGGGCGTATTTATTAGCTAGGACCTAAATACGCGAAGGTAACTAAATCTGTATACTAACCCAAGAAATACATGAAAAACGTAGATTGTCCACCCTTTAATTTCTTGCTAAAGTCTCTTCTCGTCTCCCTTCGCGCCTGAACGAATCTTTATTGATTGTAACTGACAGCTTGTTACTTAATTGTAGTATACAGTCTATTTAATACATTTGCAGACTCGAAATTTGGTTTTATTGTTCCTTCCGGCCGTTACAGGCAGAGACTAGAAGAGTACACAATGTCCGTTTATGCATTTTTCCGGCTTCTAAAGTAAGCCAATAACCTCTGACTCCTTACAGGGTCTGCATCGGAGTATCCTTTAGCCCCTATCCTGTTTTTTCCCTACCCTCTTTTAAATCCACGAGGGAGAAACCACGTCCATTCAGACTAGTTGAGCCAGAAAGCCTTGCCTCCGCTCGCAGAGATAAGCATCCTTTAAACTTTAAACCGAGGATGTTACAGGGTTACATACAGTTAGTTACAACATGGCGGCGTATGACTCTACATGAGTAAAATGGTCCTGAGACGAAGTGTCTACGAGGACCTGTTGATAACTGGTTGAGTGAGTTGTTATCAACAGGTCCTCGTAGACACTTCGTCTCAGGACCATTTTTACTCATGTAGAGTCATACGCCGCCATGTTACCTATCCAACGGTAACTTAACCATCACAAATTAGAAATACTAATAATATAAAACAACTTCAAATTTATAACATTTAAAGGGTTTTTACCCATATATTTTGGTGGCTACTAGCATGTACAACCGTTTGCACTGATGATGGATTGTTTAATCCGAAAACGTTTTGCAATGTGTTTGTGATAGCCCGTTTGAGGCATTTTTATATACCTTTTATAAAGGATTTTAACAAAATTTTTTTGTGATATATGGTATACAGCCAGCTACAGGAACTTAGTTTCCTCGTGGAAAAATAAAGTAATTTTGCAACGTTTTGCTTAAAGCTGATCACTACCTTGAAAATAAGGGGATTTCTGAAGGTAAATTGCACGTAAGAAAGCTGAGTTATGCTTGGAAAAGCCCCATCTAATGCCTATTTTGCAAATGTTTTTCACGATATTTGTTATAACTCTGGTTCCAACAATCAGATCAAAGTTTACCAAGTCATTTTGTTCATTTTTTCAAAAGGAACAATTTTCATTTTGGTACAATTAAATATCCCTAATAGCTTAGGGGATACGATTATTTAAAAAAATAAACTGTTAATAACAAATTATCTGACGGGTTTTCAGCCTAGTACCTACCTTCGAAAAAATCGAATCTATGTACTTAAGAACTTCAAAAAACTTCAAGGTACCGAGGGTACATAAAAATGCATACTCAACCCCCCTGGCTTCTAGACTATTATAATTAAAGTCACTTAGCAAATTCTAGTTCTTTATGTTTAATAATCAATTAAAATCACATTATAGTTATTCGTGAAAGACGATAAACGATAGTCTTATCTTTTTGTATATTTATTCAACAAAAAAATTAAAAATAATACAGTACTAAACATAGCCGCTGTACGAGCGGCTATGCGGGAATTGCTGGAACCAACCGATTTTTCTCAGCTACTCGTGGGAACAACTATAAATACTCATCAATTCGCAAGGCAAGTGCGGTGCTTAAATGGCAAAAATCCAAACTGAAACCAACCTTACTCAAAGATTGTTACATTAAATGCCGAAGAAATTTTCGTTAAAATAGAGAAGAGATATCAAAAATAAAATGTTACATTGTAGGTATCAGTGAAAGTAAGCAAAAGGGGAGAAAATCTAATGACATTCCAATCAGGTCTCTTCTGGTATTATAAAGGAAAAGAAGAATCATCTATCGGAGATGACGGTTTCGGTATACACCAAAGAATAGCCAAAATATCTTAATTCGATAAATCATATCTTAATCAGAGTAGCCTACTTAAATGCAAAAATAAGCTACAGATCCATTTTAAAGATAATACTAAGATAAATTTTAGAGCAACTGCATATGTCGCTCTGATGAGACCTAATGAGGTTGAAATATGTATAAGCAGCTTGCGGATGCCCTGCATCGAAATTAAATCTAATCCCGTCTTTCTGTTTACTCGGTTTCTAGTACCAGAAACTAAATTCACTAAGAATTTTTACCGCGATGAACGGCATGTGGAATGAAAATTATAGATTCCCTTGTCGACTAATTCATCAATCTGTCTAATTTGCAAGTTGTAGAAAGCACAGTGGTAAAAATTTGAATTTAGTTTCGCAAAGTAGGAATTCTTAGGATTCCTAGTGTTGTTAATGAATAATTTCTTTAACAACAAAAAGCACGGAAAATGGATACGGGAAATCCCTAACGGAAGAACAAAAAGAGAAATATTTAAAGGTGTCTATGTATCAAACCAGTTCAGTACCAGCAGTAACCATGATATCTGTTGACAAAGACAGGCTCCAAATGATAAAAATAAATATTGTTCTGAAGCTATTTTCTTGTGGCATTGTAAATTAATTACTATTTATAACTGGGAATAAGCCACAATTAAAGATAAAAATACGTTTATTGACGTTTCAATTTCCAATTCGGAAATCGTTCTCAAAATACAAATCGTTCTCAAAAGTTTGTATTTTGAGAACGATTTCCGAATTGGAAATTGAAACGTCAATTAACGTATTTTTATTTTTAATTGTGGCTTATTCTCAGTTATAAATAATAATTGATAAAAATAAATATCAAAAGAGATGGACAAAATCAATAGGTAGGTGTTAAAAAATTTGAACAGTCTATATAATATGTTATGGTTAAAAGTTAAAACGCAAATATCGGACAATACTAGAATTACCCGGATAGAGTTAGAATTTTCCAAGCTACTAGTAGATAAAGCACATATTTGTAGATATTTCGTTTTATTCTGGATTTATCTGTTTAATACTATATTATTATATAGTGGTGTGCAACCCCACAGTCGGCGACTAGATAGAATGGATATAAAATTTTACCATCCGATATCAGGTTTGCAGATTGGTTACTCAGAAATTTCCTCATCTTCAAAAAGGCTGCTCTTGACTGCTCTATTCTTGGTGTAATTTCTGATTTCGGATTTAGATCTTTACTAATTCAGACTCCTAATTACTTTATTTTGTCCACTTGTTCAATATCTTCATTTTTTATCGGAATCCTTGTAATGATTTTACCCCTCTTACTAATAACCATGGTTTTTATTTTATTTATTTTTATTGTTAAATCAAACTGTTCCTTATCACAAATTGTGTTTAGTAGCATCTGCACTTTCAGAGATATTATCGTCGGCATAACAAGTGTTTATCTTGATCTCTTCTGTACAGTTTTCAAGTGCTTGTGTAAATAGCTCTTCGGAGTATACATTAAATAGTAATGATGAAAGTACAGAGCCTTTTCTCATACCTCTACTGTTGCTCATCCGTGCTATTTCCATCTAATGTTACCACAGCCTGTTGGTTCCAATAGAGATCTCTCAATATGTTAATATCATTTTTGTCAAGTCCTTTTCGCTTTAGACATTTCATGAGAATATTATGTTTAACTTTGTCAAAAGATTTCTCATAGTCTATAAATGCGTCGAAAAGTTCTTTTTGTTGGTATCGATACCTTTGAACAAGAGTTGTGAAACTATAGAGAGCTTCAACTGTTCCGAAGCCATTACGAACGCTAAACTGTCTATTACTAATATCCGCTTTACACTAATATTCTTGCACTGATTGTTCTATAGTCATTAGAGTGTTTGGGATTCTTTGTTTTTGGTAGCGAAGCAAAGGTCGATAGTAGCCGTTCTGTATGTATCACACCAGATTTGTACCTATATGTTGTTAAACAGGATATTTATTGCGCTTATATTGTCTTCATCTTTAAGTTTTATCGGATCGATGTGAGTTTTATCTCACCCAGAGGCTCTGCCAGATTTTTGAGTTGTTTAGAATATGTCGAACTTTAGATTTTAATATTATTGGAGTTTCCTCATTATCAATTTGTGTTGGTTCCGTTCTTAAAAGATTTTCAATGTATTTAGTCCATACCGGTTTTATTTTAATAGTTATTAACCCATTAACCGCCAAGGTATGAAATATGTAAATTTTTTATAAAAATAATATAAGGGTTAGTTATTTATGGTGTTTTAAAGACAAAACTGGATATAATTTTTTTTAGGTTACAGGGTGTTCTAAAAAAATAATGTTGCGTTTTCGCATCAATGGCGGAATCTGTTAAGAAATTAATGAAATACACTTTTATGAATTATGAGATTTATTTCAAAATTAAAGATACAAAAGTAGTAAAACTAAATAAAATATTTGTAAAAAAACTATAAAACCTAATATTACAATTTATGGAAGCTGTCAAAACATGTACAGTGTAAATGTACATTGCACTTCTGACACACACACACACACACACACACATATATATATATATATATATATATATATATATATATATATATAATATATATATATATATAGTTTGGCTTTTACATTGTCTGCATCTTTTTCTTGACTTTTCAGGTTGGCGTATTACGATGTGGTTCACTTTGTCAGTTCTCATTTCTTTCGGTATTTCTGAATTTGTTGGCATTCCTCGTCCTTTGTATTTAGGAGCTGATGTACCCTCATCGTCGCTGGCTGATAATGAATTACTTTCTTCTGATTTTATTAGCGCCATAACAATATCAGAGCGAAACTCTAATTGCGATATTGTAGTCATTTGCCAATTTATAAATTTTCCATGCATTGACGAATGTACTGTCTATAGTATTTATAAAAAGAGGCCACCACCATTTCTTTCCTCTTACTTTTATACGATAATTGGCTATGCCGTTATCGTGTAAATCAACACCCCCCATATTTTTGTTGTATACTTTTATTAGAAATGGCTGGTCTACACTTACTTCTTTTCGTTGTTTTTTATCATACCGTTTTACTTGCTGAATTGGATTTATTGGTATATTATTTGACATCATAATAACGATTGAATTATCATTCCATTTAACTACACAAATTTTGGATTTTAAATCATATCTAAAATCGAAAGCACCTCTGCCCCCTTTTTTTAAATCATTTGAGCTATCTAAAGCACACTTTTGGATTCTGTTTTCCCGCATAGTTCCTGTGGCGTATATATTATTTTCAGTAATATATTGAAATAGTTTAACAGACGAAAAAAAATTGTCAAAAAATATTCTGTGTTGAGAAGGAAATTCAAGAACTTTTAACAGATCTATAACAACATCTGCTCCCAGTTCCATATCACTTTAATGTTCTCGTGCTCCAGCGTATGTCTACCAACCAAGTGTCTACCAAAATAAGGAACCATTTCCTCATCGACTGATAAATTTTGTGAAAACACACCAAACTGCAGATTTCTTTTGTTTATTTTGTCAAATAATGGGCGCAATTTAGCAAACTTATCTTGCTTGTCAAGTTGAGCATTATCACATAGGTACATGTATATATTTTTTATATTGCGAAACTTATTTCGACCCATGCAATTTTTAATTAATGGTACTCCCTTGTCCTCATCTCTGCTCCAATACATCTCCATTTGTGACAACGGGTGATATCCTGACAAGATCAAAATAGCAATAAATTTCTTTAAATCAGATACTGTCATTGAAAAATCATGTCGATTGTTATCCTTGGCATATTTTAAAGTGTATTTTAAAATGATGTCTAATAATTCCTCGTCAAAAAAAATTATAAAATACTTCAACTGGTGATTTACCGTAAAGCATGTCCTTTATACGTTGTTTTTGAATGTGCTCCTGCGATTCCGGAAAATTACTGTATACGGAGTCCCTTTTGCTCCAGTTTGGATTATATTGAACAGATTTTGCCCTCTTTGAAGTAGCCTGGCTTGTAGAAGGTTCATTATAATTATCTTCAAATTCATTTGTGTTGTCCTCAGCCATCAGTTCGAATGTTCCAGCAGTGTCTTGAGGCTTATCATGGTCTATAAGTAATAAAAAAATAAAAAATTAATGGGAAAAACCCCGTAATTGGCTGTATACCATCGTTTAAAAAAAACACAGAAGTTAAAACACTTCACAAATGTGTATTTAGGTATAAAACAAACAAGTTAAAACTTTTTAAAAAAGTGTCGTCACATTTAAAGTTCTGGCAGAACGTTTTCGATCACTACGGATCATCTTCAGCGCCTAGTATTTGTTGCTAACTATATAAATATGGTGTCTATAATAAGACTTCCATGTTTGAGTTGGTAAAGTGTCACATTTTACATTAGATAATGTTGATACTGTAGGTCGATGACAATGGATGTATTTAAAATTAAAAATTTTACTTTAGGGACTACATGTCTCCTAAGCTCGAGTACTTGCACGTTGTCAGTTGAAGCGACGACACAGACCAAATGGCTGATGTCACAGGAGATAACTTAAAGACAGCTAAACTTGACAGGATTTCAGTATGTTCCGAAATTAATGTAATTTTTAATTTGTGAAATTATAAAATTTGTTTACTTGTAGTAATGAAAAATAACTTATTAATGAACCTCACTTTAACAATTAGATTTGTTTATATGATAAAATTTATTGCCTAGATCAGTGAATCTATATTATTGAAAATGAACTAACAATTTAATGGGATTAGTATAAAAGGTTGAAATTTATGACATCATAAGTGATGATAAAATGATGAATGTATTAGAAGAAGAATGGTATTGATGTGGTACTGTACAAATCTAAGTATATAAAGTGTATAAAATTATTATAACTGAAAAAATTAAGTTAAGTCCAATGATATGGAAGTGAGAATTATTATTTATATATTGTGTAAAGGTGGTTGCCTAGCAATGGTAAAAGACCTGTGTAATTATCAGATATTTTAAAAATTATTTTTTATTTTGATTAGTAAAATGAATATTCTAATAGTATGTAAAATGAATATATATATACACATATATATATATATGTATATATATATATATATATATATATTATATATATATATATATATATATATATATAGATACATACAGATTGAACCAAATTAAAACGGAACATACAATTTAATACATGTGTGTTTGAACTGCATTTGAAATAGTGGACCAATATAAAACTCGGACAAAAATAAATCCATACCTAGGTATAGACATTGTATAAAATATCGTTCAACTATCTGTCTCACAACAATGTTGTTTGCATAAGACGGGTTTGTCTAAGGAAACGATTATAGTTCAGGAAATAAAGCTCGAAAATAGTTAAAACCTCGCAATTTTTTCGTCCTGCATGTATCCATTTGAAATTTTAACAAAAGGTAGGTGATAGCCCAAGGATCAAAATCTATATCGAACCGAAGTGCGCTGAAGGGTGTTAGGGGTGAAAACTACCCCTAATTGTCAAAAATTATAAAATAACATATTAAACCTGAATATGGGTAAGATTTGGTTTGAATTAGTTAAATAATGATTATTTTATACTTTTGAATAGAGTTCCATCATATTTCAACCCTTAAAAAGCAACCCTTGTTAGAGATCAATGTAAAAAAAATTACCAATTATAAAAAAATGATTTCGCCTTGGATCGATTTGGATAAAAATTTGGATTTAAGCTCAATTCACCCGCTGCTTTATAGTTTATGTCATGTCGACGAACCCTGATTGTTCTAAGGGGTGAAAACTACCCGTAATTGTCAAAAATTATAAAATAACATATTAAACCTGAATATGGGTAAAATTTGGTTTGAATTAATTAAATAATGATAGTTTCGTGCTTTTGAATAAAGTTTCATCATATTTCAACCCTTAAAAAGCGACCCTTATTAGAGATTAATATAAAAAAATTAGTAATGCGAGAAAATGATTTCACCTTGGAACGATTTGCATAAAAATTTGGAATTAAGCTCAACTCACCCTCTGCTTTATAGTTTATGTCATGCCGATGAACCCTGATTGTTCTTAGGGGTGAAAACTACTTCTAATTTTCAAAAATTGTAAAATAATATTATAAATCTTAAGATGAGTGAAATTTGGTTTGGATTAGTTCAATAGTGATTTTTTTATACTTTAAAATACAAATTCATACATTTTCAACCCTTAAAAATCAATTGTTATGAGTGCTATAGGTGAAAACAATTTTTTGCCAAAATTTTGCAACTTTTCAACTTTTAAAAATCACCCTTTACAACATTGCAGTTTTTATAAACTAATTTATAAGATATAAATTGAAAAAAGTAAAATTAAATTCAAAAAAATTTATCAACATAAAAAGGCACCATATATTCTTATACATTTACATAAATAGTTGAAAATATTTACATTTATAGGTAAAACAATTGTAATATTAATTTTATTCGTCATCAATTACATCTTCATCGTGATCTATGTCATCCTCATCTTCAATTATTGGTGGACTATTATTGCACCCTTCACCTAAGCACCCAGAACAAGTAGAGTTACAGTATAAACCAACTTTTCTGCACCCACATGAAACACCGCATCCTTTTTTGCATTGCCAAAAAATAATTTTCAAAAGTTCATCGAGTGCAGGTTGTTTGTTCATGCGTACGGGTAATAACAAACCATCTTTGGAATACCATCCCCAATCTGTTGCTCTAATATTTTCATTGCCAAGCCATAGACATATGAGCAGATGTTTTATTCTGTTGTATGGGATTTCAAAATAAGAACGCTTAAAATTTCGAATGTATAACGCCCCACTTGCTAATATACCGTTTTGTAGATTACTATGCTCCGAAATGTACTGTACTATACTAATAAAATTTTCCGGAAAAAAATTCACTGGTTTTTTTTAACGTATTTCCTTTAATTTTTAACGATAGAGTGTTTCTTCAAAAACGATTTGTAGAGGTTTTTAAGAGCTACAAGAATCTGTGAATTAAATCTTTTTGGAACCCTTGGTTTTTAAATGGGGTGAGTTTAAAGGGATCGAAAAAGATGGTGCTTGATCGTAAATCGATGCTTTAAACGGCTATATCTTGCCAAATATTCATTGTACAACAAATCTAAATGAAGAATAATTTTAGTCATTAAAAAAGCTACAATTTGGTAATTTATATTTTTTTTATATATTCAGTATTTTCGGGCATATTTAAAAAAAAGAAGGGTAAAAAATATGAAATTGTAAATCGTTTCTCGCTTTAAGCTGTACTTTTTATAACACAAATCATTTTAAATGGGTCAAACTTCTTGGACATATTAACAATACATGTACAAAGGGAATTTCAGAAGAGTGAAGATCGATTTTAATTGTGGGGGTGGTTAGGGGGTTGTTTTCATCGATTTTTTCGTAAAAAATGAGGTATTGACCTTATTTTCATCATAACTCACTCAATTTTTTAGCTAGAGTCTTTTTTATGATAGGTCTATTTATGCTCTTTAAAAAAGGTTTTGTGAGTTTTCTTCCAAAAATGCATCATTTTCCCGATATTTGATTTTGAATCTTTCAAATTTGGCATTTGAAGAAAACCGCTGAACATTAATAGGCCGTATTTCGGTTCCTGTTATATCCCAAAAACATTTTAAAAAATGAATTGTATTTGTCTTTTTAAAAGCTACAAATTTGTTCTCTACAATTTTTTTGATAAAATGCACCATTTTCGAATTATTCGCGAAAAATCGATTAAAAACGTGGATTTTTTCGTCCAAAAATTATTACTTTCAATCGCGAATAACTTGAAAAATATCATTTTATAAAAAAAATGTATAGCACATTTTTTGTTTAGAATCACTTTTTTAATCGAAACCTGTAGTTAAAACGTAAAAAAAAAATTTCACCCCGGAGATGGGGTGGCAACCACCCCCTAGGCTTTGGCGCACTTTGGTTCGATATAGATTTTGATCCTTAGGCTATTACCTACCCTGTGTTAAATTTCAAGTCAATCCAGGGAGCACGAAATAATTGCGAGGTGAAATGCTTCATTTCCTGGACTATAACTGGTTTGACAGCATAAATCGTAGATTTATGTGTAGCTTTCAATTTTTATGAGTTCAGAATCCAGCAGCCCACTGAAGTATTGGATTTTTATAATATAAATATTTGACAATATTTTGTTGGACAACCACCTACAGCAGCATTGAGCCGAAATACATTATATTCCTATGTTCCGAATTTATTTCGTTCAATCTGTATATACAAATATATGTATGAAGCTGAGAATAAGTGAATGAAATTTAATGTAGGAGAGAAAATGTAACCTGTTAGATGTGTGTGAATATGTATTAGAGAAAATTGAAATATAGAGATAAATGTAGGGTTGGCTGTAAGACGATTAAATTGACTGCATATCTGAGTTGATTGAGTGAAATATGAATTATGAGTGGTAGTGGGATCCACAGACTGAAAGTGTCAGAGGGATGTGTGTTGATGGCTGGTGGAGTGAAAATGTGGTTGTGGAGTTTGAGTGTAAAGTTAATATTTGAAGTTAATAATGATGAATAGTATTGAAAAGGTAACCAAAAAGTAAGGAGACCCCAAGAAGTGAGAGACATGAGGAGAGAAGGTGTGAAAAGTCAGAAGAAGAGTCACAAAAGAGATTCAAAAGGATGACAAAAAGAAAGAAACTATCATGGGATAAGATGATATCAAAGGAGGTCATATGATGGATAGAAAGAAGAAAATGAGTGGGTGAGAAATCAATTGGTATGTGACTATCATGGAGTATAATGAATAGATAATTGAAAGTGAGGGGGTGGAAAATTGTTGAGTATGGTATAGTTAGTGGGTGATTAATAAGGAAGTTGTAAAATGTTAGATGCTAGTAGGGTGGTTGGGAAAAGAGAAAAAGAGGAGATAACTAGATGAAATTTAAAAGCAATAACTGGAAAGTTGATTAAAATTAAGGGAATAGTTGTCGGTGTATAGGATTAAAAGGTCTATTGAGGGTAGTTTGGCGGTTGACACAATTGGGGCTAGTCCTCATGTCTCTGGATATCTCAAGGTCCTCATACAGGTCTAAACGTAAAGTATTTTTATCTTGAATATTATGAATTAATTTGACACCATCAGGGATGTTAAAATGATGGTTGTTGACTTTAAGGTGATGGGAGAAAGCTGATGTATTATCTCTTTTAGAGTGTTCTGCAGATCTGGTTGAAAGTGACCTAAAAGTCCTGCCAATGTAAGAGGCATAGCACAGTAAAAATAAAAGTTACATAACAGTATCTTATATAATTATACCGTATAATACCTTCCAATAAATCGTCATCTATTTCCTCTTCATCAATAAGCTCATCGACATCTGGTGGTATTATAACAGCATCAATTTCGGTTTCATTTCAATCATTGAAAAAATCTGCTGAAGAAATTAATTTATAATAGATAAACAATTAATTATATTTGTTCTATAAAATATATTTCAATATCATCAAGCCTTTAGGAATTAAAACAAAGAATTTTCTAAAAACAAAATATTTAGTTGTATAAAAAAAATTCCTTTTAAAATGTTGCGTTTTCGCATCAACGGCGCTTAATGGGTTAACAGGCTTATTACTTTTGTCAACTAATCGGTTAGGTGCGTTTGTTCGTGATTTTCCAGATAATACTCCTGACTTTTTTATGTAAATTGTAATGATAATAATTTTACTGCAATGCCTCTATTTCAATGCATGTTTCCATCAGCCACTTTTCTTTAGCTTCTGTTATTTTGTTCTTATTAATTTATGTTTTCTCTGTATATATCTGGGTTTTTGTTTCTATATTTTCTTCTTTGTTTCATAATTTTCAGTATTACTTGAATGATCCAAGGTTTTAGGCTTTCTTTTGTAGAGTTTCGTTCTGCGCCTTTCATTTATCTTGAGCAACAGAATGTTCACGTTAGAACTTTTGGATTTTATTATTTTTTGTCCTTAGTTTTATTTTTGAGATAAGAAGGTTGCGGTCTGTTGGGACATCTATCTGCTCCAGAGTAAGTTTTAACGCTTATAATGGAATTTCTAAATGTTAGACTGGTTAGTGTAAAATTAGATGTGTTTATAATGCAATTTTGTTTATTAAATAGCATTTTTTCGTAATATTCTTTCCAGGTTCTGCTAATATGTTTATCTTCAATTACGGTGTCTTCTTTTTTTCTGTCTTCTTAAGTTACGTCGGTACAACGACGGCAGACAGCAACTGCAGACGTCAGTTGCCTTCGGGCAAGAGTTGCTGTCATATTGATTCCAAAGTCAGCATCACCTAACTACAGTTACATGGTGTCATATAACAGTAGAGGTTAGGTATTGGATAAAAAATATGGATTACGAAATGCTGCAAGTTTTACCGCAACAAGAAGATGACGGCAATTTGTTATTGTATTAATGCATTAGGAGAAATCTTACACAACCACTGCACTTAACTAGACTGGAAGAAGACACTTTTGAGCGATTTACTTCGAAGCATTATATAATAGCAAAATAATGACGTTTCATAGAAATATTTCATGAAATAGTCATTTTGTCGGAATCGTACCTTTATTTTAATGTTCGGCGTATTTTTTGTCGTTTTGAATTTTTTTAAAATTTTTTTATTTTATTATTATTTGTATATTATTTTTCTGTCTTTTTCAACATCCTCTAGCTTTTCATTTAACAAGTCATTTTTCTTCTTGTTATATGTTGCGTTGGCTTTGTTTGTTGCTATTTTGTATTCTTCCCTGTATTCGATGGATTGTTGATCCATGTCATTATGGCGGAATGTTTGAGTGTTCTCTCTGTTTCGCAGTCTGGTCGTACCAGTCTGTTTTTTTTTCTATAACTGCATTTATATTTTTTCGTTTATATTTGTAGGTTGACTCAAGGTTTTTTCATTCATCTACTGTTCAAATTTTTCTCTTATTTCCGTCTTTTCTAATGCTTCTAGATTCTATTTATTACAGTTGGTTTTAGGTTGAATATCTTTTTTCTTGTTTGAGCGTGCTCATTTTTATTATTGCCAGAAAGTGGTCTCTATCTGCATTTACCGCTCTGGAAGATTTCGTTTCCAGCGTTTTTTGTGCTAACTCTGGATGCTACAATATAATATATTAATATAATATAATAATATAATATAATAATATAATAATAATACATAAAATATTACTTAAATTAAAATGATAAAATATGATTTTTACTTTAAAACTTTCAGAACTTTATTAATCTCTAAAAATGCGCACGTTTCAAACCGTTAATTTAAATAAACAAAGAACATAAATAAATTAGCATTTTTTATTCTTACAATTTTTACATACTTCATCTCTTAGTAATATTATATAATTTCTGATTTGTATTAATCGTTAGAGAATTTGTTTCTTTGTTTTTTTTTACAGCAAGTGAAGTGAACACTTTTAAACAATTACAATGTCTGTACCTGATTGGTCTCCACAAGTTCATTGGAATAAGGATACTTTAAAATTATTAAATGAGTTTTCCAAGGCTATTGTATCTGTGCAACATGTTAATAACATTATCGATAAAAGTGACAAGTTTCCTATAAAATTTCCAACCAAATCTAATAGATGCAATTTTCTCAAGTCTGTCGTAAAGGAAGAGAATTTAACTTCAAATATAAACTCAGTTTATCCAGTCCTACACGAAAGCGTTTTAAAGTTATGCTGTGATTTTATTTTGTTGAAAAGAAGCCATGGAAATCTAATTGAACAAGAGTATTATCGAGATTTGAGTCTTAGAGACCTAATAAATAAGTTTTTGTTCAAAAGGGCTGTTGTTTTCTTGAATGAAGACGATAGTTATTTGCTTCTGAACAATAGAAGTGGAAACGGAAAGTGGGAAACCATTGGAACTTCCAATCAAATATTGTCTATTAAAGAATGTATGTCATACGATGAAATAAAACTCTCAGCTTTGCTTTCAGTAAGCTCGATGACATATTTTATAAATAAAGGCCATAGAACCAATATTGGAAAATACGAGGCAGATAGGAGCGTTGTTGAAGAAGAGGGTATAATAATAGGACTAATAGGACCAAGATTAGAGAAGAGTAATGTTATGGAATACCAGGAGATTGTAATTGATAAAAAGCAAAATACTACCAGTAATGGCTTTGGTACTTCCGTTGAACATACTATTCCAAAATTGTTTACATCGTTTTATGACGAAGAATGTTTCACATACGAAGAAGCAATCCAGAGGAAAAAGAGGGTAGATGAAAAATTTCACGTCATTTATAAAGATATGTTGTTTGATAATCATTTATACTACAAAAGACTAACAATATCTATAGATACGCTACTGATTGAAGCTAACTCAAGAGCAAAACAAAAATCCACCAAGGCGTATATACACGTCGTAGGACTTGGATTGGGCGTATGGAAAATTTCCGATCATCAGAACAAAATATTTATGGATTCTTTTGCTAAAAGATTACAGTAAGTACAAACATATACATACATTTTTTTAAATATTGATCAAATGCTATTTTTTTAAATAATACATTTAATTTCGGCTATAATCTCTTTCATGGTCGATATCAATTTTAAACAAATATCGCCTTTAGTCCTAAACAGTTAAACTATCTCTAAAAATTTTAGAATTTATTACAATAGGTACATTTTATTATAAATAAGGGGTGTTTTTTTAGAGGTATAGCAATGTAAGTTTTCAACACTTTTTTGACTGCCAGCCATTTTGACAGCTGTCAAGTGATTTATGTTAATTTAGGTTTGGCATTTCAGCATAAATAGACTTAGAGCCTGAACAACGTTTCCAAATTGTACAAATTTATTTTAAAAACTGTGGTTCTGTTCAAAATACTTATCGCGCACTACGTCCATTTTATGGTCAACATACCATCAGACCAAGTAATTCGATTCACCATAACACGTTTTTGCATCACGTTTACTCTAACTGATAATATTCATCCACAGACACATCCTACATTGCGCACAGGAGAACTTGCCGCTGCTGTAAAGCGTAGCATACAGGAAGACGCGAATCAGTCTATCTGCTATCGTGTTAAGCAGTTGGATACGTTTCCATCCTTTTTATGGAATATTTTGCGGAGAGATCTTAATTTGTGTGCTTACAAAATCGAACTCATGCAAGAATTAAAGGTACATAATCACCTAGCAAGGCGTAGATTCGTAGATTCAGTGAGTGGGTCCAAAACAATATTGCCGTTAATTCCGATTTTCATAAACGAATTTTGTTTAATGACTTAGCTCACTTTTGGTTGAACGGCTACGTCGACAAACAAAACTGTCCTATTTGGAATTAAGATAATCCTCAAATGTATGTTTAGAAAAATTGACTGTTTGGTGTACTTTATGGTCTGGTGGAATCATTGGATAGTACTTCTTTAAAAACGATGCTGGCCAGAACGTTACAGTCAATGGTGACCGCTAGTGAGCCACGATTATTGGCTTTTTCATTTCCCAATTGAACAACCATGATATGCAGGAGCTGTTGTTTCAATATGATGGTTCAACATGTCATACAGCTTGTGACACAATTGATTTATTGAAGGAAACGTTTTTTAACCACATAGTTTCGCGTTTCGGACCGTGAATTGACCTTCAGGATCGTGCGATTTAACACTACTAGACTATTTTATGTGGAGGTATGTGAACGTGATAGTCTACGCCGATAAGCATGAAACGATTGACCACTTGAAGGATAACATTTGCCCCGTTATTGCCGATATACAGCAGCATATATATTGGAAAAAATGATCGAAAATTGAACCTCCAGATTATACTACGTCAGAGGCCATGACGGTCATATGCTAGCAATCATACTTAAAATATAATGCCAAAAGATTATCTTTCGAATATAGTCAATTCTGTCAATTTATAAAAATCATCTTTGTTTTATTCCATTTAAAGATCTATACATTTAAAAAACACCCTTTATTTATTTTCTTGCATTAACCTTACTCAAACAAAACCGTAATATGTAGATTTAATGATGAGATTGTCAATTTTTTCATGAATGCAAACAACAAACATTGTGCCAGATATTTACTTTTTCCAATTGAGAAGGTTGGCTACAATTTTGAAAGATCATTGAGAAAGATCATACAAGTGATTGTAAAGGCTATAGCGGGATAAGATGGTCAAAATTGCACCATGCTCGATTTAGTTTTGGGCCTGGCCATTCGAAAGGACATAATTAAAACTCACTCAGTTAAATTTTCAAGTCCTTAGGTGCCTCTGGGGGTTCGATATGGGAAAAAACGTATTTAAAGAAAACAAATTTTTTTAGACGCTGTATTGCTGCAAAAAATCTGAAAAAATTCATGAAAGCGTAGTTTAATAATACAATACTACCTGATTTTTTTCAGATTTTTAGCTTGAAAATTGAGCCAAGAAAAAATATTTGAAATTTTCAGTAATATTTTAGGTTATGTCGGAAATTTTTGGCCAACTTTAAAACAATGTTTTTTTTTATGGGTTTTTTTCCCGTTCTTTCGAATGGCATAGGTATTATTATCATTTTCAACGTGGAAAATGCCTAAAACTCGAAAAAACTGTTTTTTTTTTTGGCATTTTTCTGAAGCACCCCCACCCCTTATAAATTGTATGGGCCTAGGAACAAAACAAAAAAAAAATAAGTATTACATAGAAAAAAAAATTATGCATTCATATTTTTATATGTATTCTTACCTTTACAATCGGAACAGGCTATTAAAACTATTATTTTTTTTCCTACAGCATGCTAAAAAAAAACGAAAAACCCCGTTTTTTCGGCGTTGTTTTTAAGCTTTCGCTATATAACCTCTAAAATCAGTGTCTAAATAAATGATAATTTACATTTTCACATGTATCTTTCCCTTTACAATAAAAATCAGTTATTCAAAGCATTAGTTTTATCTCACAACTTTCTGAAAAACCGAAAACCCCGTTTTCTCTATGTTTTTACTACATAACCTCAAAAGACTTTGAAAAATGAATCGTGAATTTGAACGCACTTGTACACTCAAAAGTTGTGGAATTAAAAGCTATCGAATATATCTACATATATACGTGATATTATATCGTAATGTACAGTTGCGGTCACGGAATAGTTTACAGGTTCACGTATCTAGGAGCCCATTTTTTAAATTTTTACTTCGTTTAAACGCACCTTTTACGTCAAAGTGACGTTGCCAGTGGTGTACTAGCTAGAATAGGTAGATTAAAATTAAAATATCAAAATATTTTACAAAATGAAAAATATAGAAAACAGTTTTTTGAATAAAATGTATTATGATCTTAATAACGAAAATAAAGAAGTCTTTTTTTTAATATGCATTTTATTTTAAATCTATTTTATATTAAATAACGATAAACAATGATAAACAATAATTAATATTTGGTGGAAGCCCCATTCTTGTCAATACAATTTTGCAGTCTTCTGTTCATAGATAGCACCAATCCCCTCATGTTATAGTTAACAAGCTCTTACCATGCCTGCTCAATTGCTTCCCATAATTCAATTCTATTCCGTGGTCTAAGGTTTCTTTCATTTAGTTTCTTTGTTAACTCTGCCCACACATTTTCGACGGGGTTAAAGTCTGCACTACGGGAAGGCCACGGAAGAACATAAACATCAGTTTCTTCTAGCCATTCTCGAACAATTCTACTCGTATGCACCGGGCAATTGTCATGTTGGAAGATAAAGTCGTTGTTGGGGAATCTCTGGATCACCGATGGCAACATTGTGTGCTCAATAATATGTTTGTAATATAATCCTGTTAACTTCTCCTCTACATGATAACAAACGCCCGGGCCTTCGGCACTTATCCATCCCCATACGTTGACAGAGAATCCTCCACTATTTCTTAAATGATGCGTATACTGTTCATCATACCTATGATTTCTCGGCCTATAAACTCTTATTCGACCATTATTATACGACTGAAATCGGAAAATACAACCCTAGACCAAAAATTCTCATCGCGGTTTATAAATTCATTACAAAATTCAACTCGTCTCCTCTTGTGATCCTCAGTCAAAAAAGGTTTCCGTGCAGCTACACAATTTAGCAGTCCACTTGCTTTAATTCTTCGACGTGCAGTGCGAATACTGCCTGGAAACGCTGCCTCTTCTCTTGCCTTTTGAGCTGTGGCAAAAGGAGATTCTCTCAAATAATCTACTAACATCTCATCCTGTTGATCTGTGGAAATCTTCTGCCCTCCTGAACCGCCCAACCGTGCTATAGAGTGAAAATTATCCCATCTTTGTTTAATCTTCCATATGCACATATGACTCACGTTCAAATCAGCAGCAACTTGCCTTAGTGACCAACCTTCTTCGAGTTTGGCAATTGCTCTTGCTTTTTGCGCATAATTCAAATGTATTCTAACCATTTTGGAAGAGTTTAATATACTTTTATTTTACTGTTGAACACTCGCGAAAGCATTGACGTTTTGAAATTTTTTGACTTTAACATTTATCAAATCCGTACGACACTGCAATTTTACAGTATTACAATATAAAAAGTAAGGTGTAAACTATTCCGTGACCGCAACTGTACATGCATTTATACACAAATGCATATCTATATAGTTCCATGACTTTTGAGATCCTTGTTATATAAATTCATAGGCTCGTACCATGCTCGTCCATGTCTTACTCTTCCGCTTAGATAAAAGAGCCTTATACCCATGCTTATATTATTTTTATTTTATTTTATATTTTATATGTACTTAACTGTTTTGGCCTTCATGTCTTAGCCCGACATCTAGCATATTCAGGGAGCCTGATTGTAACAGAAAACATAGCGTTGATAGTGGCGCCGCACGGTAGTTGATATTAGGCGGCGCAACTCTCAACGCCATGTATATATGATATAATCAGGCTCGCATTATATATTGCTCTTAGTGCGTTGGCGTGTGTAGGGCCATATCCTCTGTATCGCTCTTAGTCAGTTTGCGTGTGAGGGCCTTTATCATTTCGGCGGGGCTTTTCCTCAAATGGTCAATAGCTCTCTGTTTTTGTATTTATTTTGAATTTGACAGCAGAATTGTGTCGTGTCTAAAATAACAGCCAAAAATAACCAGTATTATTATTTTATATTGTGAAGCAACAATAAATTCTTTTTTTACTGTAACGTCGACCCTATGCATTGTGGTTATTTATTGGTCGGAGGTTAATAGTAAAGTAAACATCATATGGAAATTCACGAAAGCCAATGCTGTATTTTTATTTACACTGCGTTTCGACGTTCTGCTGAATAGCTCTTGCTACATCTTTTTCAATTTTTGACTGAATCAACTGTGTAACAAAGTTAATAAGTACCTGTTTTATACTAATTCTGGGTGTATGGATTACCGCTTTGAAAAAAAATATATAAAGTATACTAGAGAACATTTTATAGTTTAAATTCACTTATTTCATTGCTAATTTTGTATTATTACTACTCTTGTTACTGAAATAGATAAATATTTGATAATAAACTTTGTTACTTTGAACAAAGTTTTAAACGTTTGGTTTACACTTTTAAAACTTTTGCTCCAAACGTTTAAAACTTTGTTCAAAGTAACAAAGTTTATTATCAAATATTTATCTATTTCAGTAACAAAAGTAGTACTAATACAAAATTAGCAATGAAATAAGTGAATTTAAACTATAAAATGTTCTCTAGTATAATACTTTATATATATATATTTTTTTTCAAAGCGGTAATCCAAACACCCAGAATTAGTATTAAAGCGGTAGGTACTTATAAACTTACTTTGTTACACAGTTGATTCAGTAAAAAATTGAGAAAGATGTAGCAAGAGCTATTCAGCAGAACGTCGAAACGCAGTGTAAATAAAAATACAGCATTGGCTTTCGTGAATTTCCATATGATGTTTACTTTACTATTAACCTCCGACCAATAAATAACCACAATGCATAGGGTCGACGTTACAGTAAAAAATAAATTTATGTTGCTTCACAATATAAAACAATAATACTGGTTATTTTTGGCTGTTATTTTAGACACGACACAATTCTGCTGTCAAATTCAAAATAAACACAAAATCAGAGAGCTACTGACCATTTGAGGAAAAGCCCCGCCGAAACGATAAAGGCCCTCACACGCAAACTGACTAAGAGCGATATGGAGGATATGGCCCTACACACGCCAACGCACTAAGAGCAATATATAATGCGAGCCTGATTATATCATATATACATGGCGTTGATAGTTGCGCCGCCTAATATCAACTACCGTGTGGCGCAACTATCAACGCTATGTTTTCTGTTACAATCAGGCTCCCTGGATATGCGGGATGTCGGGCTAAGACATGAAGGCCAAAACAGTTAAGTACATATAAAATATAAAATAAAATAAAAATAATATAAGCATGAGTATAAGGCTCTTGTATCTAAGCGGAAGAGTAAGACATGGACGAGCATGGTACGAGCTTATGAATTTATATAACAAGGATCTCAAAAGTCATGGAAGTATATAGATATGCGTTTGTGTATAAATGCATGTACATTGTGATATAATATCACGTATATATGTAGATATATTCGCTAGCTTTTAATTCCACAACTTTTGAGTGTACAAGAGCGTTCTAATTCACGATTCATTTTTCAAAGTCTTTTGAGGTTATGTAGTAAAAACATAGAGAAAACGGGGTTTTTCGGTTTTTCAGAAAGTTGTGAGATAAAACTAATGCTTTGAATAACTGATTTTGATTGTAAAGGGAAAGATACATGTGAAAATGTAAATTACCATTCATTTAGACACTGACTTTAGTGGTTATATAGCGAAAGCTTAAAAACATCGCCGAAAAAACGGGTTTTCGTTTTTTTTAGCATGCTGTAGGAAAAATCGATTGTTTCGATTGTAAAGGTAAGAATACATATAAAAATATGAATTATCATTAATTTAGATGTATGTTGTTAAGGGTATGAGTCATCAATCTCACTAAAAAACCTAATTTATGTTTATTTTATTAATATTTTTTTTATTTTATAAAAACTAATATTATTGTATATTATGGCAGTATAAATAAATTTTTTGTTTTCTATGTAATACTTATTTTTTTTTGTTTTGTTCCTAGGCCCATACAATTTATTGTTAAGGGGTGGGGGTGCTTTAGAAAAATGCCAAAAAAAGCAGTTTTTTTTAATTTTTAGTCACTTTTCCACGTTGAAAATGATAATAATACCTATGCCATTCGAAAGAACAGGAAAAAAACCCATAAAAAAACATTGTTTTAAAGTTGGCCAAAAATTTCTGACATAACCTAAAATTAAACTGAAAATTTCAAATATTTTTCCTTGGCTCAATTTTCAAGCTAAAAATCTAAAAAAAAATCAGGTAGTATTGTATTATTAAACTACGCTTTCATGAATTTTTTCAGATCTTTTGCAGCAATACAGCGTCTAAAATTTTTTTTTTTCTTTAAATACGTTTTTTCCCATAGCGAACCCCAGAGGCACCTAAGGACTTGAAAATTTAACTGAGTGAGTTTTTAATTATGTCCTTTCGAATGGCCAGGCCCAAAACTAAATCGAGCATGGTGCAATTTTGACCATATTATCCCGCTATAGCCTTTAAACCATTTTCGACCCATAAACGTAGCTCAGACCTCTTCTTTCTTCTATCTTAAGCTCCATTAGTACTGATATACTTTATATCGGTACTTATTTCTTGGGATTCTAGTTTTTATTATGCCATTGATATTAACGTAAGCAGGTAATCCTTGCCTTTATCAAGATTCTAAAATGTACAAGATTGAAAACAAAAAGTTATTGTACAATAGATAAAAACTTAATGAATTGACAGGAAGTAAAAAATTGATATCTCATATCTCATTGCTTACTGTCATTAATAAATAATTATGTTTATATGGTTATCTGAAAACTTCATATAGCACGCATAATTAGTGCGAAAAGAACAATATGAGGGTGTTCTGTTAACATCAAGAGACCGAATATAGTATGAATTCTACTTTAAAGTATTCTAACTCACGAAATTTTCCCTGTTGATTAAGAATGATGGATGGTGTTGTATGAGAACATGATGGAGTGCACTAATCGTGACGAAAATTTCACGCAAAATATCTTGTTTAGAGATTTTTTTGTGTAACAATTGTACGGTGTTTGTATACTGCTATCTGGTCACAAACGACCAATTATCAGTTATTTTCTGAGCTAGCTTAATAAATAGCAAATACTTAAATATAATTGAGGCTTATTCCCACTTAAAGCTAAGGCTTACCTTATGGCTTACCGTTATTTTATCTCTCAACTAATGCACTACATCTAACATGCAATAACATCACAGCACTATTACAGATTATCTAAAAAATAAACTTTCTTTCGGCAACAATGTACAGACAAGACCGCCCATAGTGCTTACGGGTTTATCACAGACATGTGGTTACATGTTATTCTCTGGGACATAGCAAGTCTATATAATATTTTTCTCAGTTCGTTGCGTTGTTTTAATGCCTTATATTTAGATAATTTTTTTCATACCTGTGTTTATTATTATTTAAATATGATTGAAATATAGTTTATTTAGATTCTTTGTATCTTTTTTGTCATTTATATCGTTAGTGTTTCTTTTTATTTCTATTGCTTTGTATATCTCCCTCTTTTTTTGTTTTGTTCGGATTTTGATGTTTTCGAAGTCAAATGTATGCTTCTTCTTATTCCCATGCTTTGTGAGCGCAGTTATGTTTGTCATCACATATTTGTGAAAACGAATTCTGGGTTCAAGCAGTTGACTGAGTTGCCCAATATAGATACCTTCACAATACATGCTATTTTGTAAACAACATGAAATGCACATAAATTACTTACGTAAAACAAGCGTGGCTACTGCGCAGACGTGACTTCAATTTTTTCTTTAGTTTCTATGATTTTTTTAAGCTAAAAGTCACCCACTCCTTAATCTTTTGCAATGTCGATTTTAGGAATCTGTGACTCAGGCAATTAATACTTCTTCGTTTTGATTCTTATTCTTCCTATTTTACTTTCAATTGACTTTTTTGGATGCATCCGTTCGTATTTATTTGAGCTAAATATAACCAAATCAATTGATTGAAAGAAAGGACTTCATTGAATTGCAAGCTGTTTTTGTGGGGTTATATTAAATCAGTGGAAATTACGCGCAGAACATTTTAATATCTACCACAATGAGATAACGTATCAAACTTATTTCAATTTTTTACCACTTCCTTAATAAATTCCTGACATAGTATCTAGAAGAACTATTCCAAAGTCCACAATTTTTCAGTTAGAACATTGATAGATAATGCGATAAAAGTAAGAATATAAAAAAAAATCAGAAATTCAGGCTAATGTTGTTGAAGTAATATCATTGTTTAAATATGACTAGTTAGACAATCCTTATGGAACAAATGTTTGACTTTTAATCTGCCGTCATATGGCGGCCTCTAGTCATAAATTTTAAAAACTATTAACAGAAACTTAATTCTGTGCAGGATTCTACTCAAGTATATTTTTAGCTGTCTGATAACTAATGCAAACCTGTACACGGATGCCAGATTGTGAAGAATATATAAGACTTAAATAAAATGCTTATTGTTATTATCGTTGTATACCTCTTATGAAAGATAACTTGACAATTTCGAGCGAATATTTCAAATTGTTTTTATACTTTGAGACTTGATAAATCTAAATCGGTCAGTAATATATTTAAATGAAGTACAACGAATTGACAAGGATTTTGATCGTGTGTGACCGTGCATCCAACCAAATCGTACAATTTGACCGCAGACAGACTGGCCTGTCTGCTGCAGTACTGCAGAGTTGATCTCGTCAATTTGTTGAGCGTGTGTGGCCGTTTACAATTTGTTGATACTGCAAAAATACAATTTTAACTACACACTTGCTTTGATCATATAGAAAATCGACATAGCTTGATTTAGTGAGAATTTTTTAATAGTTTTGTGAATTGTATAAAGAACAAGAATGTTTATGGCGAATTAAAGGTAAAACGTATCACGATAGAAACGCCCTAAAACGTGCAATGGACATTCTAATTTTAAAGTTCCAAGAAGTAAACAAAGATGCGAATGAAGAATATGTTACAAAAAAAATAACAATTTTAGAACATGCTGTAAAAGAGAATTAAAATTATTATTGCAGTCAAGTAAATCAGCTGCAGAAACAGACGAGATTTATTTTGGACCAAAATCTTGCATTCTTTGCACCAAAATCTGCTTTTCATTTTAGGTTTCTTTTTACGATTAGTTATACACAAAGCAAGAGACGCTAAAATGATTGTTTGATTTGACACGGTCGAGAACCAAACAAATACTGCGGCGCAGTGCGGTGTGTGGGTGCACCAGATATGCCAACAAATTGAACAACGCCGTTGTCCGATTTTGTCGAACGACACCGCTGGACCCTGAGTGGCCGGCTTTAAGTTTTATCTTTGTTTAAAAAAGAAAATCTTTTTAAACAATAGTTTTATGTATGTTTTGAGAAAATTAAATTTTTACCTTTTACTTTTAATCTTTTTAATGACGATTGAAAATATAGTAAATTTATGGGAATGGTTTTTTGATAATGGTTTTGAAACAAATAAACAGATCGATATGCCACAACAAGAGGCAACACATGTTTGGGGACAAATTAATCTATGTGTTGTGATAAAAGGAGTAATAATTAACAAAACTTTAACAAATAGTAGCCTATATTTTATTTATTTATGTATTTTTTAATATACGCACCATTTTTGTATTTCTGTTTACATAAATGAGAATGTTTTTTTTTTTTCAATCAACTCGCGCGATCTGAGATCTTAGTAATACAATAATTTTAAATTACAAAGTGATACATATTGCAAAAATTAAATTTGCATTATTTTAATAGTTATATAAGACTTATCAAAATTCTAATATCTACACATAAACAATATTAACAAAATAATAATTAAAGGCAAAAAAAAACAAAACGAAATTGTACAATGGTATCAACTCCAACAAACGTTATGCTAGCAAAGTATAATGAAATCACATTAAAATTACATAGACAACTATTAGCACAAAAATACTGTATAAAGATGAGAGAAACACTGAGTCAGACCTTTTAACAAATCTGGCATTATTAAACATTAAAAACTTAACTAATACATATTGGAAAATAAAAAGTGTATGATAATTATGAAATCTTTTTTTCTTGACCAATGATGATAACGGCCTATCTATAAGATCATCAACAAAATCGTCAAGTTCAGAATTATCACTGTGCGAAACAGTATTGGCACTGGTTGATGGTTGTTTTGCTATCGAATACATTATCTAAAACGCGTGGTGTCGTTAGCGAACCGTCCTCTTCTACCTCACTATATTTTTTTGGTATAGCAGTAGCGGGTAAATATTTTGCATTTAGATATTTTTGGTCAAAATGCTTACTGCATAGAATTGTTTCTTTTAACTCGGGTAGTTCCAGACTTTCCAATGCAGCATTACCTACAACAATATTATTATTAACACAACTGAAAAATAAGCAGCTTTCTGCACAATAAAGTAAAAAAAACAATTTAAGTTCTGTATTCCAAATATAAATAATTTGGCAGTATATGTTTATTTGTATTTGCCAATATATGTTTATCCACGAAGAAACCTAAACTACCTGAGAAAAGGAATGCCAAACTTGTGTTATTGCGGGTATATAGTTATTATGTATATATATATATATATATATATAATATATATATATATATATATATACATATATATATATATATATATATATATATATATATATATATATATATATATATATATATATATAGTTGTGAAATGAAATGAAAACAACAGGCAATACCAACCAAAATAATGCTACAATTTTTATGGATTTTTTTAGGTATTGTTATGTCGAAAATTCATTTACACAAAGTACCTCGACAACTATGCACATTGGTACAGGAACAATAATATTAAATATAGAATAAATAATGAGAACAAATAATAATTATATCACTTTAACTAATGTCCATTAGGTTAAATCTTGTGGTAGAGTTGAGTAGTTTTTAGAAACTATCTAGTTTTTGTTATGTTTGTAGGGTTGTTAAGCAGTTCCTTAAAGTAGGTTTCAAGTCCAGTGCTTTATACAGGTTGGTGAATTGTTTGCAGTCCAGGGAGAGGTGACTAATAAAAGATTAAAGTTTATGAAGAATTGTTTTGCTCTTGTGTTATAAGTTTTGTCAAGTATCCTCTACTGACTTTTTGGAAAACGAATTTTAAAATTCGTTAGCTAGTTAAATTGGGGTCACACCAGTCACCTCCTGGTTGGTAGCTTCTTTGACAAAATGATCTGCTGTTTTATTATCAGTAATCCCGGTGTGAGAAGGCAGCCATATGAGAGAGACTGTTACATCGTAAGCAGAGACATTTTGGTATATGTCATGAATGTTTTGAACTAATAGGTGCTCAGTAAAAATTGTAAAGACTAAATGAATATATGAAAGGGAATCTGAACAAATGGCGATATGTCTGTTTTGATGGGAGATGCATTTAAAAACCAACATAATACCTGTGCAACCGTTGCATGTTAAGGGTAACCAAGATGATCTTACAAGTTCATGTTTAGTGGTTACTGCACGACCCATACCAGTGGTAGCTTTAGAAGCATCTGTATAGAGAATTAATTTCTAAAAATGCTTTCTTTATAAGAAGGTTAGAAGACTCAAGTTTATTAAAAATGGTGAGTGAGGTATATATTGAAGGGAGATCTTTAGCCCAGAGGGGAAGTAAAGGTAGAGGAAATGAAGTAGTCAGAAGGAGGTCAATATTTTTAAGTAGTGGAGAAATTAATTGACGTATAGGTTTTATGATAAGGTGTTGGTTATTGTGAGTGAAAGAAGACGCATTGCGGCAATTAGGGAATGAACGAGATTAAAGGGATTTGCGGATGTTGATGCAGCATACGAAAGTAGAAGAGATTATCGTCTTAGGGTAGGAGAAAGTTCATTAGATTCACGGTAGATTCACGTTACATTCTCAATAGGACTAAAGCGAAAAGCGCCTAGACCTAGAAGTAGTTTCATCGGCATCCCATTGAAGATTTAAAAGAGGGTTTTAAAAATGTTCAACCTTTTAAAACAATTGGTTCAGAGATTTGATTCTTCCAATTTAATCTGGAGTCAAACATAAAACCTAGAATTTTACATTAATTAACAACAGAAAGTGGAGAATTGTTAAATAAAATTTGGGGTAAGGAAGTGGAAATCCTTCTGGAAAATTTGATTACTTTATTAGTTTTTTACTACTTTAATTATTTTTATTACTTTATTACTTTAATTAAAATTAGTTCATCAGCGTATTGAACAAATTTGATGGGAGACAAATTTCGTTGATTGAAAGAATAAATAGAGTTAAACTTAAGGCAGATTCTAAAGGGACACCTTAATTTTGAGGAGGAGATTAAAAAAGTTTACGATTGACAAGACTTTAAAGATTCTTCCAGTTAGATAGTTTTTTACAAATGAGAAATTATTACCATCTAAATTATAGTGGGAAAGTTTGTCAATTATTGCTTTTCTGGAGATTGAATAAAATGCCCCTTCAACGTTAAATATAGTTGCTACGACATCTTGTTGATTATAGATTGCTTAAGAAATGTGTATTTAAAAAATAAAAAGTTTATCAATTTATAAGGATTGAGCATCATGAATAATATTACACTGTTTAACGAACCAAATGAGAATTTTATTGACCATTGTTTCAAGAAGTTTGCAGGTGGTACAAGTAAGAGAAATCGGACTAAAAGATATTGGAGTTATAGAGGGTTGGTCAGGTTTTTTAATTGGAATGATTATAGAATTGCGCCAAACATCTGGGAATTTTTGTGTGTTCCAGATAAAGTTATAAATTTCAAGATGTTTGGAGAGAGATGTATTAGAGAGATTTTTTAAAAATATATAAGGAAATATCATCGGGATCATCAGCAGATTTTGTACATGAAAACAAGGTAAATTTTAGTTTATTTAGAGTAAACGAGGCGTTCATAAACGTGGCATCGTGTGGAGTTGACGAGATGGTGGAGAAAGATTGAATGCGTAAAGAACTGGGAGTGAAAGCCATAGTACTTTTATTGAATTTGTCTTCAACAAAATTAGCGAGTGTGTCAGAAATGAATTGGCGTTCAGAGATAACTGTGTTGTTGAAGATGATAGGAGGAATAGTTAGGATATAGGAATGAAGGATGAAGAAATTCATAGGATGGGATAAATTATGTTTTATTGCCTTGAATTTGTGAAACAGTTTTTTTCATAAATGAGTGGAGTTTGCATTGTGTGTTAGGGTGAAAGTGTAATTTTGCCATGAGGATGTTTTGCTTTGTTTAATCAGGAATTTGACTGTAGCTTTAAGTTGTTTGTGTATTAGAAGATTTTTCTGGGTTTTGTTTCACCGATATTTATCAAAAGCAATCTTAGATAAACGGATGGCATTATTTTAATTAGAGTTCCACCATAGTACCATTTTGTGGGTAGAAAAGATGTTTTTTTTACCGATATGTGATTTGGCAGCAGTAAGTAAGCATTCGTAAGACAAATTTGGAATAATGTTAATTAGCTCTGTAATAGCTAAGGAACATAATAATATTTCGGTTTTAGAATTAAATTTTAACCAATCCAGTGGTTTTAATGTTCCAGAAACTATTAGTAGTGGTTTGCTTATTGGAGGAGCTGGATATGATGATAGAAAAGTGGTTGCTATCATGTAGGTCATCAAAAACTTCTCAGGAGAGAAAATGTGAAACTTTGGAGTCACAGAAGCTAAGATCAATGGCTGAAAATGATCCTGAGGAGACGTTAAAATGGTTATTAAGTCCAGTATTTAACAGAAATATGTCTGAACAATTTAAGATATTTTTAATAACTTTGCCTTTACGAAAGGTACGGAATGAGCCCCAAATTCTGTTATGGGCATCAAAGTCACGAACAAGAATAAACGGGACGAGAAGTTGAAATATTAAATCGACTATCTCTTCTTCATTGAGGGTATGGTTAGTTCTTGGTGTCCTAAGAAATGGTAAGTTTTTTAGGACACCAAGCAGTAAACACTAATGTATCGCAGTACTGTACAGCAGTAACCGTATCCTTTATAGTTTTTAAGTTTGGCTTGATGGTTAAAATTTGTTCCTAAAGACAAAAGATCGCAATTATGAGAGGAAATAATATTTTGAATCCTTTCTAGGCGATGATAAATTTCGTCGCAATTCCATTGTATCTAACAGAATGTTATTAAATTTTAAAGATATATAGCAGAAAGGAGAGAAAAACTATTGAGAAGGAACAGAGGAGTCCTTGTGTAACCATCGTTTAGAGAACAGTTGTTCTGTGAGATCTTCTTGATCGGGATTAAGAATTTGATTTACTAGACGTGTTATACGATTTTGTAATTATCTTTCTTTTATCTTAGTATAGATTAGGGCAAGATCTTTCATTAACGTTTGTCAGCGGTGTGTCAGCGGTAAATTTACTTGATTTGTTTAGGGGGTCGTTGGTGTCTAAGGAATCTTCGACAAATTTTTCAAGATAATTCAAGATAAAACACAAAAATTTTTGTTTTTATAGAATTTGAGTGCAGTTTTTAGTTCGAAATAAGTTATCGGAGAATTCGAATAATTGGTATCTAGTGAAACTGTGGATGAATAAGGAAAGGGTGAAGGAAGAAAAAAGTATATATGGTTAGGTCCAGATTTGTTGCAAAACTTTTATTTTAAATTTTTTGCCAGAATCTTGGCTGTCACTTGATTGTCAAGTAAAACCTTTTGATTAAAAAAGAGATTGGATATTTTAAGGTTATTTTTTGCCGCGTATTCGTCCAATTTTTTTCCAAACTAGGCTTTTGCTAGTATTTAAAGTACATAAAGTTTTCTTACTTAATTCAATATTGTGTCTAAATTGAACAAAAGATGAAGTAAAAATATACAGAAAGCAGAAAAAATGAATAAATGCGAGAGAAAGAGAGAAATTATATTCATCATGTATGGTGTGATTAGGTTTGACATCAGAAGATTTATCAGAGAAGGCACTTATTACTCTTGTAAGTCGGAGATAGGCTGGTACAGAGAGCAGAAAAAATGAATAAATGCGAGAGAAAGAGAGAAATTATATTCATCATGTATGGTGTGATTAGATTTGACATCAGAAGATTTATCAGAGGAGGCACTTATTACTCTTGTGAGTCGGAGGTAGGCTGTTCTACTTTTTTAAGATTCTAGTGACATGGCTTAAAAAATACGGATTAAAAGATCTAGTGATCTTTTCCCTGTATCTGTGTAGAGCTGCAATAAGTCCTTTTGAATACCATCTATGTTGGAGGATTTTTAAGCTTCTTGTAGTGGAGTGATACATACAAAAGAATTCTCAAGAAATGAAATAATTAGCGTAGAATTGAGTGTAAGATTAGTCGGATTATTTTTGTAAATCGTTTCCATAGCGGAAATATAATTAGGTTTCATAGAGTAATCCAATCAAAGATTATATTTGGACATTTTTTGGCTGGTTTGGGTGGCATCGAGAATGTAGAAGGAGAAAAAGAACTTAATAGAGCAAGAATACCAAATAAAGAGAGAATGGTAGGAGTATCAGGAGGACTGTCATTGAAGTGTCCTTTTTTGTCCTACTGCCAACATGGGCTTTGAATTAGTATGACGAGGAATGGATAAATCCATAATGGCAGCCAGGATGGGTGTGTAGTTAACGGAGATGGACTCAATTTCCGAAGATAGAAGTTCTTTTGATGAAGTTAGGGATTGAGGATTGAGGACATCTTAGATTCAGCTGAAAATGAAGAAGAGGGAGGACATTAGCTGCAATGAGTGTGTGGTCTGGTCGAATGGAGACTTTGCAATTAGACTCCACGGTACGACCCGTAAGCTTACAAAGAATAAAAATAAATATAATAAAATTATGGTCTGTTAGAAAATAAAAATATTTTAAAGGATGTATTTCCATGATTAATTAACAGAGAAGATTGTTCTTCGAAGTCCTCCTTGTCAGGGATTACAAATGTTACCCTAGGAAAACTCATGATATGTGCCTATTGATCATCTGATGTTCCGTATTTTTTTAGGGACTGTTCGATTAGTGAATGCGGGATGGAAGGAGATACATTTGAAATGAGGATTTTTTTGGTCGCAGAAATAAGCTTGCAGATAAAAATGATCGTGAAATTAATTATGACGTTCGGTGTATTAGTTGATGAACGATGTCCTTAGATGTGAGGAAAACATTCGATTATTCGAAATGCGAAATAGAACAGTAAAATTTTTTGGATAACCTATTTCACCCATTTCTTTAATATATTCAAATAAAACAGTATTCAAAATAAAGTGCATGGAAGGAGGCCTAGAGACTGCGGCAACGACATATGATTTTGGGTTGAAATTGTAGTTGTTTTGTGTAAATTTAAATATTTAATTGCTGTTCATGATGTGTAGTCCTGTTTACCCAGACCGTAACACAATACCTAAATCTGAGTACCTAATGGACCCTCTCCCAAACTGGAAAGAAAGAAAAAAAAGGATCTCACCTATTTCTTGGGATTTTCACTGTTTTTCTTTAATTACACCAATATAGCCACAATTAAATTTGACTATTAAAATATTTAACCAAATTTGATTTGGTTTGCTTATCACATTGTGATTAAAGAACTTCGCTTTGTATTGTTAACTCGTCGATGAATGAATTTATCTATTCATACTGTTTAAATCTTTAAAATCCGTGAGAAACTTTAAAAAGTGTGTTTAACCTTTGACAGTTATTTCACGTTTTTTGAATCGATTCTTTGAAGCTTTATTTATAAACATTAAGATTTTATTAAACTTATTATTTAAAAAAAACCAGTTTGAAAAAGTACTGACTTTTTAGCTTCTAAACATATATACTACTTTTGATATTTTTTATGTCATACGGCTGTACGTAGGCTCAATGAAAGCTGGTGTTAAAGCACAATTAAAAAAAAAGCAGAACTTTCCATAACCGATAACAAAAAACAAGCTGAGATATTGTAGCGGACAGTTCTCCCTTGCATTTTTCTGTGGCGATATTTTACGAGTACCATTATTTTAATGTTTTAAAACTAATTTATTTCTTCACTGGGTATGCCATTTATAAATCTAGTTATGAAATTTAGATATTCTTTTACAGTGTGTTCAAGTTTCAGCTCTTAATGTTAATAAACAATGAAAATATTTGCAATTTCTTAAACAAGAAAGAAAAAAGTATGTGATTTCCTCTGGGCTCTGGGAAGGTTTTAGTTTTTTTTTTATGTTTTTTTATTAACTTTATATTGAGCCTACATACAAGTGCACTACATAAAAACGTCAAAGTTATTAGAAATTTTTATATGCTAATAATTTGTTATTTTTCAAACTGATTTTTAAAAACAAATTTAATATAATCTTGGATGTTTTTTTTTATAATTTAAAACGAAGCCATGAAAAATCGATTGATATTCACAAAATATTCCTAGAGTGACTGTTTGGACACGAACAGTTGTTTAAATAATCGGTCTCCGGGATAAACAAATTGAATAACTTATAAACTGTATGGTCGTTCTGTATGACATTTAGCACACTTTAAAAACCCAACTGCAATAATTTTAAATAGTTGTATCACATATCGTTATGCAAAAAAGAAAGTTATTAACATTTATAAATTATACTTTAAAAATAAGGGTTTTTTATTTAGTCGGTAAATTTTTTATGTATTTTAATTATAAAAATCTTAATATTAGAGAACATTTTATGATCTATAACTTTTATTTTAACCATATTTCTCTAACATATGTAAGAAACGTTTTATGCGCAAAAACTTTTTTCACTTTTTACGATTGTTTAATAAAAAAGCAAAGCAAAATTAGCTAAAGTATTTACTTAATTGTCATCAGCTACCCCTCATCTACTTTCTAGAGACTTTAAGTATCTGTTTAAGATTTTTTCAGCTTTCTTAGAGTTGTAGATCATAAAAAGTTATGTAATTTTTGAGAGTATCCAAATTAAAATACATAAAACCATTGTACAATAACCGAAATAGTTGCAAAAATCCTTATTTTTGCAGTTATTTTTAAATTATAATAACTATCTTTTGCGCAAAGATATGTAACATAGCACCTTGAAATTATAGAAATTAATCAGTTATTAGAGTGCGCTAAATATCAACCAGATATAGAGCAAATAGTTTATAGGTTATTTCATTTGTTTATAAACAATTATAATAACTTTGATATCGTTAATACCACAACCCAGACAGCACAAGTAAGTCCCATGGACGTCCGAAGGATGTACCTCATGAAATGTCCGGACATCCCACGGATATCCGCTTACATAATTTGGACGTCCCCGGGACGTCCAATACGACCTAAATGTTACCAAAAAGTACGTCCCCTGGACGTCCCAGGGATGTTCATGGGGACGTACATAGTACATATACAGAACTTAATACGTACTTATATAGGAACTAAGAGGGATGTACTGGGCACGTCCATTGTACGTCCACACGGACTAATATAGGACCTAAATGAGGATGTATACAGGACCTAAAGGGAACTTACAAAAAACTAATAAAATGAAAAGCAAAAATAAATGGGATTTTTATTATGTACTTATATTAACATATTATGTATTTAAATTTATAGTATTTTTTAAGCACATTGCTCGTACTTACTTTACAAATGTAGCAACTCACACCACAACAACAAAAATTACCTATAAAATACCTATATACCTACTTAATGTGTATAATAATAAATTACCAAACTATAAACTAGTATCGAAAGCAATAAACTAATTCTAATTACAACCACAACCACAATAATTATATTTCGAGAAATAAAAGATTCAGAAAATGCTAGCTAAAGCTAAGCGTCGTTAAAACATAACCACATTCTTCTTTCATTTTCTAATTTTTAAATTTCAGTTCCACTACAGAACAAAATTTTAGAGATAAATTCTATAGCTCTGCTATAGAATAAGGATTTTTCTCTAAAACGAGCCTCTGTCTGTTTTCGTATAAATTAAAATATAACTTTTTAAAATAAAGTTTAGTAGGAAGATATTATATTTTGTAAAAAATATGCTTAAGTAAAAAAATGGCACAGTTAACATCTAGAAAACATCCCTAATACATCCCTAATGGGACGTCCCTCGGACGACCTTATGGGACGTCCCTGGTATGCCCGACTAGAAATATCCCTTGGACGTCCCCGGAAGTCCAAAAGAAGTCCCGGGACGTTTGGACCTTAAAATGGCATAAAATGGACGTCCCAGGGATGTCCTGTGCTGTCTGGGAAACTTATATAGAAGCTTAATGAAAAACTGGTGAAAACACACTTTCTAAAAAAAAAACAGAATCTTCTATGACCAGTACGAGCAAAGAGAGCATTCTATATTTAAAACCATAGAATTTTATTCTTAAAATCATAATTCCATTGTCTATTAACAATAAGAGCAGAAAAGTGAAGGGACTCTAAATGAAGATCTGAATTGTGCTATCCAACTTACAGATGGCATATGCAGTAAAGAAGTAAAAATTTATATACCGTTAAAATGACGGTATTCGTAAAATACCGCTTCGGAAAAATAGAATGAAGAACCATTTGAGCTCGGTTATTTTTTTTTAGATTTGAATCTTTTTTAAAATGAAGCGCGCTTTATCTTGGCTTCTGTAGCACGTAAAACATTAACTTTCTTTAAACTGGGGTAGTTCAACAAAGAGTTGTTTAAATAATCGCTTTCCATGATAAACACATCGTTACAATTTTTATTCGTTACATTACATACATTATGCAAAAACAAAGTTATTAAAATTTATAAATTTCTGCAAAATCAAGGGTTTTTGCAACTATTTTGGTGAATTCTTTATGTATTTTAACAGAAACTCGCAAATGGAAAAACTTTTTAAGATCTACAATTTTTATTTCAAATATTTTTCTCTACACTGAATAAAAAACGTTTTATAGGCAAAAGTATGACCTCTCACTTTTTAAAATTTTTTAAACAGAAACAAACCAAAATTACCTGTATGTCTTCACAGATTTATCATTAACTAAACCTTATATATATATATATATATATATATATATATATATATATATATATATATATATATATTATATATATATATATATATATATGTAAATACTTTTTTCTTTTTGGGTGTGGTAGTCAATAAAAAATAGAGCTTTGCTAAGGCGTACTATTTATTCTGAATTCCGAGCTTTCGGTGGTTATTTGCCACCTTTATCAAGGTCTACAATGAAAATTACTGTGTTATAACATTAGGCTGATGTAATATAAAAGTTATAAAAACTTACCAGAAAGTAAGATTCATAGCATATAAAACACAACGTTAAATATACATGATGTGATCTGAATTATTGTAGGCATTAAAAATTTTAAAAACTTTAAAATACTTAAAAATTAAAGAACATGTTACAAAGTTTAAAAAGTAAAAAATAAGACGACATGTTTGACAAAAAACAGTCGTCTTCGCAGGTTTGAATTCAGTCACATCTCACGAACAGAAAAAATCAGAAAGAATCAAAAAACTTTGGACTACCTTATATATATATATATATTATATATATATATATATATATATATATATATATATATATATTTATATATTTTAGAACCTTCAAATATTTTTACATGATTTTGACGTGAAATCAAAGAAATACATGTTTTAACATCTAATAATTTGTTTATATTTATAACTTGATATTTATTCACTAATTTGTTTTTCCGAAGTTTATTATATCATAATTATAATTACCAACGAAAACGTAAAATTCAAATGAATGCATCTCGAATATGACGCGTGCACCGTGGCGATAATAAAAAATGATGAATGAAAAAAAAAACATTTTTTCAAGTTATTTACGTAACGGAAACGGTGTAAAATACAAGAATATAAAAAAAGTTTGTTTACTTACCAAAGTGTAATATCCATGTTTGACAAGCTGAAGGATTTTTTGTCGGAAATCTGAACATTCTCAATCCATGAATTTTTTATGGTGATACACCACATTTGTAATAACAACAAATCTTTCCAGCCATCTGTAAAAAACCATTTATTTATTATGGAAGTAACATTATTTTAATTTAAAATCACTTTCTTTTAAATATTATCGAATGTATGTATTATACGGTAAAATTTATTTCTAAATACCTAATTTCGTTCATTTCTCATACAAATGTTTTTTATGTTTAAACATATAGGATTAAAATGTTTTACTTACCTCGGACCAAATGCTTTAAATACACTTCCAAATAAAATAAAATATTTAAATTCTTTAAACTTATTTAGATGTATGAAGATTTAGAAGCAACAGTATGTTTGTGAACTATTTTAGTTGACACGATATTTACTAGTTGATAGTAATAATTTTATTTTAAATGAATAACTTAAGTGATTAATAGTCTGTTTTTTGTAACATTTTTATTTGTAACTAAACCTGTTGCTACTATGTCAGTGAAATATTGCAACGCTGGTGAATTTAATTCAGGGGATCAAAAATGGATGTTTAGTTTAGTCTTTAACTTTTTCACATAGCACCATCTAGTATAACGTATATCAAACAAACAATCGTATATTAAAATCTATTGAGACAGAAAGAGTGGTGACATCTAGTGACTGTCTCAATTAGAATCAAACAAATTTATACACTGCTTTGGCTAACTAGTCCTATATAAACAATGGTAATATTTATGTTTTGAAATAAATCATTATGCGTATCTCCTCTTTGAATACAAAATAACAAAATAAAATTTCATAAAAATGACTATTTTATCTAATTCCATCCGTTACTGACTAATATGTAGGGAATTTTTGATAAAAAGGACATAGCCATTTTAAATAAATAATAAATTTAACACCTGCTTGGTTAAAAAAGGCAAACACATTTATTGATATTATCAAGCTATCTCTAAATTTTTTATATCCAATTTAAATTTAATAGATTAGTGGTGAGTCACAATAATCAAGAGTAAAATATGATTTATGACAATATTTAATAAATACATTCTTTATAAGTACAATAAAAATTAAGATCAGTTAATACTACAAGATAGTACTGCAAAATCAATACTTTAATAAACTAGGTCATCAAACTCACATTTTTACATACATTTTACTACAATTAGTAGAATATATTGATAATAGGTGGCCAGTCAAAAAGTGGCTGCAAATATTTTTAATTTAATTGAACCACCAGTTAGAAGAAGGGAATGAATCTAAAAAGTAGATTATCGGGAAATCAATAAAAACTGTTTATTCGTTCTATTTAATTTTTTCTTGTTTAATATGACATCTACTATACATTATAGTTTATATAAGTTAATTTGGATTGGAGAAAAACCATTCAGGGATTTTCGTTATATAGAAAAACGATAAAGAAAATCTTGGATTCATTCCTTTTTTACAACTTATATCTTTTAACAAGAATAAAGACAAAATTGTATGAAAAAGCTCATTTTATTTAAAGTTGTTTATAAAAAAATAAACAAATACAAAAAAATATTTCTATTAACTACCTACTCCTCAATGATATTATCTGATGCAGTAGTTGGCCATGTAAGGATGTTTTCGTAAAATTCTTTTTTATCTTCTGGAATATATGGAATTATTTTCCGAACGTCTTCCATTTTTTGTCATTTAATAGTATTTTTGCCAGGTATGCTTTGGTAGTAGGCAATGAAGCCCATTTTTTTTGAAGTAGAAACCTCTGTTTCAGAAAACCATATGTTTATTCTGAAACTGTGACGTAGCCTTTATGGGAAGAAGAGTACCTACTCTAAATATATATGTTGGGATATCATAATTATAGACATTTTGTCCACCGACTTACAAGTTTTTTGTAATAATTTTTGAGGTATTTTAAAGTCAAATATATCGTCTGAGGTGATTGTTGATACCGAAAATACTCTTGTTTTGGCAGTAGAGATCATTAGATTATATTCCTTTGGTACGTAAATCTTATCTTTTTTCTTAATAAGAATTTTTGCTGTTCCGAAATTTCGATCGCACTGTAAAATCGAATGTCCACGCACAGGAAAGTACTGATAAACTTTATCGAACCGTCCAGTCGAAAACCAACATGAGCATGAACCGTATCAGGGTATTATTTTTATTCTGTTCTCCGCGAGCGTCAATAAACACGTGAAATTCGTTTATAGTTTTCGTTTATAACAAAACACGTAAAGCCATAGATTCCTGAGATAGAACATTTCCAGCACTGATATTTTTGGAAGCGGAAGGTTTTGCATGCACTCGAAAACAATACATTTTTCTTTTCTTGACATAATCTCAACACTTCTTGCTGGTTCATGTAAAACTTTTTAGCTCGTCCCAGATGTACCATCTTTTCTGCAACTGTTACACGCTTGGCGTTTTCATTCAGCGTTATATATATATATATATATATATATATATATATATATATATATATATATATATATATATATAAACAACACAGTTTATTAGGGTTGCAGTCAGAAATATTGGCCGGGATGTTAAAAAAACACTCTTTTGACTTTTTGTCGAGCTTTCGGAATATTTTTATTCCTTTTTCAAGACACTGTAAAAGACAATTATGTAAGTATTTAAAAATAATATCACCATTCTTCAGTGTAACTTACTAGTCGTTGAGATTATTTTTGTAAGCATTGAACACTCAACATTAATACCACACATTAAAATATACAATTATGGACAATACATCATAAAATTTTTAAAAATTTGTTGTTAAAAATAGTAAAACTTGATTGATGGCATGTTTTACTGGTGTATATTAACTCATACAGAGAATGGAAAGAAAAAACAGTGTAATTAATATGTAATTAGGTGTAAATTGATGTTATCTTTCTTTACAAGCATTACTAGAGGCCTTTCTTAGGTGTCTATAATTTTTAACCTGTCTTAATGGTATGCAACATATTATACAGAGGTGTAATTTTTCGTACAGGTAAATATTTATTTTATTTTTATTTTTGGTGTTTTTCTAGTAAATAACAATAAATGTTACTTAATTTGTCTATATCGGACTTTTTATTGATACAAGATGTGCTAGATTTTATGAAACACATTTCCAAAAAAACACGTTTTAAATGGTTCTTTTCTTTTGCCAAAATACAGGAATCATCGAACTTGAACTCATGTTTTAGAGTTAGTGCATGTTCTGTCAATGCACATGCATTGATTTTTTTGGTTTTTATGTCACTGCGATGTGATATCACCCTGCTGTGAAAATTACGAGATGATTCTCCTATGTAAATTTTATTGCAGTTACTACACGGTATAGAATAAACAACATTCGATGACTCCTGTATTGTGAAAGGATCTTTTGTCTTTGTGTAAAGCTTCGATACTGTTTTCACATTTTTGGTTGTAATTTTTAAGCCACTAACATTTTTAAAGATGTTCATTAGCTTAGGTGTCAAAAATGGAATATAGGGTAGGCAACCATAAGTTATTTTAGATGGTAATATTGCTGCGTTATGTGTCAATGTCAATTGTCGGATCTCATTGTTATGAAAATTTTGGTTGACAGAAACTTGTGAAGGAAAAGGAGAACCGAAAATGAGTTTGTTTAACAGCCCTATGGGATAAGAATTCTCTTGTAGTATGGATCTCAACTTTTTTAGTCCCTTGTCTCTGAATTCTGTATGTGACAAATTGATAACCCTAGTTTTTAAAGCCAAAACCAAATTTGTTTTCATCTTAGATGGATGTTGAGAATAAAAGTTTATGAAACGGTTACTGAAACAAGGTTTACGATACCACTCCGTCTTTAGCATGCCATCATTGCCACGATGGATTAGCATGTCTAAAAAAGGAATCATATTATCAGCCTCTCTCTCAACCGTAAACTGTAGGTGTTCACATTGGGCATTAAAAGTGTTTTAAAACATCAGTTACCTTGTTTTCAGGGACCGATAGAATCAAATCATCTACATAACGTTTAATAAATGGTATGTGAAAAGGTATGTTTTCTTTACATGTTGTTATAAGTTCATCCAAAACAAAATTACATAGTATGGGGGATATTTTACTGCCCATTGGAGTGCCAAAAATTTGTTTGAAAAAATTACCATTGAATACAAAGATGTTAGAATCAAATATAAATGTTAAAATTCTTATGAAATCATCTAAACTGATCTTCGTATGTGGAGAGATGTTGTTCCAGTTATTTTTAATGCTGTTAAGAATAGCATCTAGTGGTAAGTTTGTAAACAATGACACAACATCTAAACTAATCAATATATAATTATTTGGAACTTTAACATTGTTAATGAAGTTACTAAATGAAAAAGGAATCTCTAATATAGAATTCATTGGATTCATTGTAGGAAATTGTGAGAATATCTGTAAGGTGTTTAGCAAGTTTACTATTAGGAGCATCAATGGAAGATACAATAGGCCTCATTGAAATAGTGGGTTTATGAACTTTAGGTAGTGTATAAAACCTAGGTGCAACTGCATTGTAAATTTTCAAGGATTTTGCAACTTCTGTTGTTATGGATTTGGAAGCAGCTAAATCCGAAACCAGCTTGTTCGCCTTTTGTTGGAGGGTGCACACCGGACTGTTCTTAAGTTTTATGTAACTTTTTGTGTCATTTAATAAACTATTACTTTTTTCAATGTAATCATTTTATACATTGCCACTGTTACATTACCTTTGTCACTCCTAACAATGTAAATGTCTGGATTTGATTTCAAAAATTGTTTACACTCATTATATATTGTGTTCAAAAAATGTCCTTCTTTACTTGTTTTGTGTAAAAAGTTAGTGATAACATTAGTGCTTTGAGATCTCACAATATCCTTCTCTTGAGGTTCTAAACCAGAAATAAGAAACTCAATATCTGGAGAGAAGAGAAGACATTTTAAAATCTCTAGCACTAGGAAATAGGCAAAATTTTGGACCCAAAGACAAAAGTTTTTTCACATTGTATGGAAAAGTGATGTCAGTTAGATTTTTGAACCATTTTTCTTGAAATGTTATTTTTGAAAATTGATCAACTTTTATTTTGTTAAATTTTTTGATGTTATTATTTTTAATTCGAAAAGAAAATTTTATTGTATTTAATTTTTTGCCTTCTATAGAATTCTTGTAGTAACGGAGCAGGTAAATGCTGCTCTAATGTATTTTTTAGTTGATGTAACTTCTTTTCTGTGTATGTAATATCATTTATTGTTACAGAGATTTCTAAATTTAAGACTTTGGTTTTTAAATTTGAATTGAAGTTTTGAATTTTACTACCTAATTTACCTCCTTTATGATGTAACAAGTTATTGATGTTAAACTTTCCATTCTCTATGTGTGCAGGAAAACAAAGATATTTTTTCTACATTTCAGAAGGAAAATTCTTCTGTTGTTGAGTGATGCAAGCTTGATGTTGAAATTGGCCCATTGTTTTAGGAAATCTACGCTAGCAGAACCATATCCTCTCCTGATGTTCTCAAAAAACCCCATCATGTAAATACAAGAAATACTGGATATTATTGACTGTCGATTTAAACAAACAACACAGTTTATTAGGGTTGCAGTCAGAAATATTGGCCGGGATGTTAAAAAAACACTCTTTTGACTTTTTGTCGAGCTTTCGGAATATTTTTATTCCTTTTTCAAGACACTGTAAAAGACAATTATGTAAGTATTTAAAATAATATCACCATTCTTCAGTGTAACTTACTAGTCGTTGAGATTATTTTTGTAAGCATTGAACACTCAACATTAATACCACACATTAAAATATACAATTATGGACAATACATCATAAAATTTTTAAAAATTTGTTGTTAAAAATAGTAAAACTTGATTGATGGCATGTTTTACTGGTGTATATTAACTCATACAGAGAATGGAAAGAAAAAACAGTGTAATTAATATGTAATTAGGTTGTAAATTGATGTTATCTTTCTTTACAAGCATTACTAGAGGCCTTTCTTAGGTGTCTATAATTTTTAACCTGTCTTAATGGTATGCAACATATTATACAGAGGTGTAATTTTTCGTACAGGTAAATATTTATTTTATTTTTATTTTTGGTGTTTTTCTAGTAAATAACAATAAATGTTACTTAATTTGTCTATATCGGACTTTTATTGATACAAGATGTGCTAGATTTTATGAAACACATTTCCAAAAAAACACGTTTTAAATGGTTCTTTTCTTTTGCCAAAATACAGGAATCATCGAACTTGAACTCATGTTTTAGAGTTAGTGCATGTTCTGTCAATGCACATGCATTGATTTTTTTGGTTTTTATGTCACTGCGATGTGATATCACCCTGCTGTGAAAATTACGAGATGATTCTCCTATGTAAATTTTATTGCAGTTACTACACGGTATAGAATAAACAACATTCGATGACTCCTGTATTGTGAAAGGATCTTTTGTCTTTGTGTAAAGCTTCGATACTGTTTTCACATTTTTGGTTGTAATTTTTAAGCCACTAACATTTTTAAAGATGTTCATTAGCTTAGGTGTCAAAAATGGAATATAGGGTAGGCAACCATAAGTTATTTTAGATGGTAATATTGCTGCGTTATGTGTCAATGTCAATTGTCGGATCTCATTGTTATGAAAAATTTTGGTTGACAGAAACTTGTGAAGGAAAAGGAGCAGCATTTACCTGCTCTGTTACTACAAGAATTCTATAGAAGGCAAAAAATTAAATACAATAAAATTTTCTTTCGAATTAAAAATAATAACATCAAAAAATTTAACAAAATAAAAGTTGATCAATTTTCAAAAATAACATTTCAAGAAAAATGGTTCAAAAATCTAACTGACATCACTTTTCCATACAATGTGAAAAAACTTTTGTCTTTGGGTCCAAAATTTTGCCTATTTCCTAGTGCTAGAGATTTTAAAATGTCTTCTCTTCTCTCAGATATTGAGTTTCTTATTTCTGGTTTAGAACCTCAAGAGAAGGATATTGTGAGATCTCAAAGCACTAATGTTATCACTAACTTTTTACACAAAACAAGTAAAGAAGGACATTTTTTGAACACAATATATAATGAGTGTAAACAATTTTTGAAATCAAATCCAGACATTTACATTGTTAGGAGTGACAAAGGTAATGTAACAGTGGCAATGTATAAAAATGATTACATTGAAAAAAGTAATAGTTTATTAAATGACACAAAAAGTTACATAAAACTTAAGAACAGTCCGGTGTGCACCCTCCAACAAAAGGCGAACAAGCTGGTTTCGGATTTAGCTGCTTCCAAATCCATAACAACAGAAGTTGCAAAATCCTTGAAAATTTACAATGCAGTTGCACCTAGGTTTTATACACTACCTAAAGTTCATAAACCACTATTTCAATGAGGCCTATTGTATCTTCCAATTGATGCTCCTAATAGTAAACTTGCTAAACACCTTACAGATATTCTCACAATTTCCTACAATGAATCCAATGAATTCTATATTAGAGATTCTTTTTCATTTAGTAACTTCATTAACAATGTTAAAGTTCCAAATAATTATATATTGATTAGTTTAGATGTTGTGTCATTGTTTACAAACTTACCACTAGATGCTATTCTTAACAGCATTAAAAATAACTGGAACAACATCTCTCCACATACGAAGATCAGTTTAGATGATTTCATAAGAATTTTAACATTTATATTTGATTCTAACATCTTTGTATTCAATGGTAATTTTTTCAAACAAATTTTTGGCACTCCAATGGGCAGTAAAATATCCCCCATACTATGTAATTTTGTTTTGGATGAACTTATAACAACATGTAAAGAAAACATACCTTTTCACATACCATTTATTAAACGTTATGTAGATGATTTGATTCTATCGGTCCCTGAAAACAAGGTAACTGATGTTTTAAACACTTTTAATGCCCAATGTGAACACCTACAGTTTACGGTTGAGAGAGAGGCTGATAATATGATTCCTTTTTTAGACATGCTAATCCATCGTGGCAATGATGGCATGCTAAAGACGGAGTGGTATCGTAAACCTTGTTTCAGTAACCGTTTCATAAACTTTTATTCTCAACATCCATCTAAGATGAAAACAAATTTGGTTTTGGCTTTAAAAACTAGGGTTATCAATTTGTCACATACAGAATTCAGAGACAAGGGACTAAAAAAGTTGAGATCCATACTACAAGAGAATTCTTATCCCATAGGGCTGTTAAACAAACTCATTTTCGGTTCTCCTTTTCCTTCACAAGTTTCTGTCAACCAAAATTTTCATAACAATGAGATCCGACAATTGACATTGACACATAACGCAGCAATATTACCATCTAAAATAACTTATGGTTGCCTACCCTATATTCCATTTTTGACACCTAAGCTAATGAACATCTTTAAAAATGTTAGTGGCTTAAAAATTACAACCAAAAATGTGGAAAACAGTATCGAAGCTTTACACAAAGACAAAAGATCCTTTCACAATACAGGAGTCATCGAATGTTGTTTATTCTATACCGTGTAGTAACTGCAATAAAATTTACATAGGAGAATCATCTCGTAATTTTCACAGCAGGGTGATATCACATCGCAGTGACATAAAAACCAAAAAAATCAATGCATGTGCATTGACAGAACATGCACTAACTCTAAAACATGAGTTCAAGTTCGATGATTCCTGTATTTTGGCAAAGAAAAGAACCATTTAAAACGTGTTTTTTTGGAAATGTGTTTCATAAAATCTAGCACATCTTGTATCAATAAAAAGTCCGATATAGACAAATTAAGTAACATTTATTGTTATTTACTAGAAAAACACCAAAAATAAAAATAAAATAAATATTTACCTGTACGAAAAATTACACTCTGTATAATATGTTGCATACCATTAAGACAGGTTTAAAAATTATAGACACCTAAGAAAGGCCTCTAGTAATGCTTGTAAAGAAAGATAACATCAATTTACACCTAATTACATATTAATTACACTGTTTTTTCTTTCCATTCTCTGTATGAGTTAATATACACCAGTAAAACATGCCATCAATCAAGTTTTACTATTTTTAACAACAAATTTTTAAAAATTTTATGATGTATTGTCCATAATTGTATATTTTAATGTGTGGTATTAATGTTGAGTGTTCAATGCTTACAAAAATAATCTCAACGACTAGTAAGTTACACTGAAGAATGGTGATATTATTTTTAAATACTTACATAATTGTCTTTTACAGTGTCTTGAAAAAGGAATAAAAATATTCCGAAAGCTCGACAAAAAGTCAAAAGAGTGTTTTTTTAACATCCCGGCCAATATTCTGACTGCAACCCTAATAAACTGTGTTGTTTGTTTATATCGACAGTCAATAATATCCAGTATTTCTTGTATTTACATGATGGGGTTTTTTGAGAACATCAGGAGAGGATATGGTTCTGCTAGCGTAGATTTCCTAAAACAATGGGCCAATTTCAACATCAAGCTTGCATCACTCAACAACAGAAGAATTTTCCTTCTGAAATGTAGAAAAAATCTTTGTTTTCCTGCACACATAGAGAATGGAAAGTTTAACATCAATAACTTGTTACATCATAAAGGAGGTAAATTAGGTAGTAAAATTCAAAACTTCAATTCAAATTTAAAAACCAAAGTCTTAAATTTAGAAATCTCTGTAACAATAAATGATATTACATACACAGAAAAGAAGTTACATCAACTAAAAAATACATTAGAGCAGCATTTACCTGCTCCGTTACTACAAGAATTCTATAGAAGGCAAAAAATTAAATACAATAAAATTTTCTTTCGAATTAAAAATAATAACATCAAAAAATTTAACAAAATAAAAGTTGATCAATTTTCAAAAATAAACATTTCAAGAAAAATGGTTCAAAAATCTAACTGACATCACTTTTCCATACAATGTGAAAAAACTTTTGTCTTTGGGTCCAAAATTTTGCCTATTTCCTAGTGCTAGAGATTTTAAAATGTCTTCTCTTCTCTCAGATATTGAGTTTCTTATTTCTGGTTTAGAACCTCAAGAGAAGGATATTGTGAGATCTCAAAGCACTAATGTTATCACTAACTTTTTACACAAAACAAGTAAAGAAGGACATTTTTTGAACACAATATATAATGAGTGTAAACAATTTTTGAAATCAAATCCAGACATTTACATTGTTAGGAGTGACAAAGGTAATGTAACAGTGGCAATGTATAAAAATGATTACATTGAAAAAAGTAATAGTTTATTAAATGACACAAAAAGTTACATAAAACTTAAGAACAGTCCGGTGTGCACCCTCCAACAAAGGCGAACAAGCTGGTTTCGGATTTAGCTGCTTCCAAATCCATAACAACAGAAGTTGCAAAATCCTTGAAAATTTACAATGCAGTTGCACCTAGGTTTTATACACTACCTAAAGTTCATAAACCCACTATTTCAATGAGGCCTATTGTATCTTCCATTGATGCTCCTAATAGTAAACTTGCTAAACACCTTACAGATATTCTCACAATTTCCTACAATGAATCCAATGAATTCTATATTAGAGATTCTTTTTCATTTAGTAACTTCATTAACAATGTTAAAGTTCCAAATAATTATATATTGATTAGTTTAGATGTTGTGTCATTGTTTACAAACTTACCACTAGATGCTATTCTTAACAGCATTAAAAATAACTGGAACAACATCTCTCCACATACGAAGATCAGTTTAGATGATTTCATAAGAATTTTAACATTTATATTTGATTCTAAACATCTTTGTATTCAATGGTAATTTTTTCAAACAAATTTTTGGCACTCCAATGGGCAGTAAAATATCCCCCATACTATGTAATTTTGTTTTGGATGAACTTATAACAACATGTAAAGAAAACATACCTTTTCACATACCATTTATTAAACGTTATGTAGATGATTTGATTCTATCGGTCCCTGAAAACAAGGTAACTGATGTTTTAAACACTTTTAATGCCCAATGTGAACACCTACAGTTTACGGTTGAGAGAGAGGCTGATAATATGATTCCTTTTTTAGACATGCTAATCCATCGTGGCAATGATGGCATGCTAAAGACGGAGTGGTATCGTAAACCTTGTTTCAGTAACCGTTTCATAAACTTTTATTCTCAACATCCATCTAAGATGAAAACAAATTTGGTTTGGCTTTAAAAACTAGGGTTATCAATTTGTCACATACAGAATTCAGAGACAAGGGACTAAAAAAGTTGAGATCCATACTACAAGAGAATTCTTATCCCATAGGGCTGTTAAACAAACTCATTTTCGGTTCTCCTTTTCCTTCACAAGTTTCTGTCAACCAAAATTTTCATAACAATGAGATCCGACAATTGACATTGACACATAACGCAGCAATATTACCATCTAAAATAACTTATGGTTGCCTACCCTATATTCCATTTTTGACACCTAAGCTAATGAACATCTTTAAAAATGTTAGTGGCTTAAAAATTACAACCAAAAATGTGAAAACAGTATCGAAGCTTTACACAAAGACAAAAGATCCTTTCACAATACAGGAGTCATCGAATGTTGTTTATTCTATACCGTGTAGTAACTGCAATAAAATTTACATAGGAGAATCATCTCGTAATTTTCACAGCAGGGTGATATCACATCGCAGTGACATAAAAACCAAAAAAATCAATGCATGTGCATTGACAGAACATGCACTAACTCTAAAACATGAGTTCAAGTTCGATGATTCCTGTATTTTGGCAAAAGAAAAGAACCATTTAAAACGTGTTTTTTTGGAAATGTGTTTCATAAAATCTAGCACATCTTGTATCAATAAAAAGTCCGATATAGACAAATTAAGTAACATTTATTGTTATTTACTAGAAAAACACCAAAAATAAAAATAAAATAAATATTTACCTGTACGAAAAATTACACCTCTGTATAATATGTTGCATACCATTAAGACAGGTTAAAAATTATAGACACCTAAGAAAGGCCTCTAGTAATGCTTGTAAAGAAAGATAACATCAATTTACACCTAATTACATATTAATTACACTGTTTTTTCTTTCCATTCTCTGTATGAGTTAATATACACCAGTAAAACATGCCATCAATCAAGTTTTACTATTTTTAACAACAAATTTTTAAAAATTTTATGATGTATTGTCCATAATTGTATATTTTAATGTGTGGTATTAATGTTGAGTGTTCAATGCTTACAAAAATAATCTCAACGACTAGTAAGTTACACTGAAGAATGGTGATATTATTTTTAAATACTTACATAATTGTCTTTTACAGTGTCTTGAAAAAGGAATAAAAATATTCCGAAAGCTCGACAAAAAGTCAAAAGAGTGTTTTTTTAACATCCCGGCCAATATTTCTGACTGCAACCCTAATAAACTGTGTTGTTTGTTTAAATCGACAGTCAATAATATCCAGTATTTCTTGTATTTACATGATGGGTTTTTTGAGAACATCAGGAGAGGATATGGTTCTGCTAGCGTAGATTTCCTAAAACAATGGGCCAATTTCAACATCAAGCTTGCATCACTCAACAACAGAAGAATTTTCCTTCTGAAATGTAGAAAAAATCTTTGTTTTCCTGCACACATAGAGAATGGAAAGTTTAACATCAATAACTTGTTACATCATAAAGGAGGTAAATTAGGTAGTAAAATTCAAAACTTCAATTCAAATTTAAAAACCAAAGTCTTAAATTTAGAAATCTCTGTAACAATAAATGATATTACATACACAGAAAAGAAGTTACATCAACTAAAAAATACATTAGAGCAGCATTTACCTGCTCCGTTACTACAAGAATTCTATAGAAGGCAAAAAATTAAATACAATAAAATTTTCTTTCGAATTAAAAATAATAACATCAAAAAATTTAACAAAATAAAAGTTGATCAATTTTCAAAAATAACATTTCAAGAAAAATGGTTCAAAAATCTAACTGACATCACTTTTCCATACAATGTGAAAAAACTTTTGTCTTTGGGTCCAAAATTTTGCCTATTTCCTAGTGCTAGAGATTTTAAAATGTCTTCTCTTCTCTCAGATATTGAGTTTCTTATTTCTGGTTTAGAACCTCAAGAGAAGGATATTGTGAGATCTCAAAGCACTAATGTTATCACTAACTTTTTACACAAAACAAGTAAAGAAGGACATTTTTTGAACACAATATATAATGAGTGTAAACAATTTTTGAAATCAAATCCAGACATTTACATTGTTAGGAGTGACAAAGGTAATGTAACAGTGGCAATGTATAAAAATGATTACATTGAAAAAAGTAATAGTTTATTAAATGACACAAAAAGTTACATAAAACTTAAGAACAGTCCGGTGTGCACCCTCCAACAAAAGGCGAACAAGCTGGTTTCGGATTTAGCTGCTTCCAAATCCATAACAACAGAAGTTGCAAAATCCTTGAAAATTTACAATGCAGTTGCACCTAGGTTTTATACACTACCTAAAGTTCATAAACCCACTATTTCAATGAGGCCTATTGTATCTTCCATTGATGCTCCTAATAGTAAACTTGCTAAACACCTTACAGATATTCTCACAATTTCCTACAATGAATCCAATGAATTCTATATTAGAGATTCTTTTTCATTTAGTAACTTCATTAACAATGTTAAAGTTCCAAATAATTATATATTGATTAGTTTAGATGTTGTGTCATTGTTTACAAACTTACCACTAGATGCTATTCTTAACAGCATTAAAAATAACTGGAACAACATCTCTCCACATACGAAGATCAGTTTAGATGATTTCATAAGAATTTTTAACATTTATATTTGATTCTAACATCTTTGTATTCAATGGTAATTTTTTCAAACAAATTTTTGGCACTCCAATGGGCAGTAAAATATCCCCCATACTATGTAATTTTGTTTTGGATGAACTTATAACAACATGTAAAGAAAACATACCTTTTCACATACCATTTATTAAACGTTATGTAGATGATTTGATTCTATCGGTCCCTGAAAACAAGGTAACTGATGTTTTAAACACTTTTAATGCCCAATGTGAACACCTACAGTTTACGGTTGAGAGAGAGGCTGATAATATGATTCCTTTTTTAGACATGCTAATCCATCGTGGCAATGATGGCATGCTAAAGACGGAGTGGTATCGTAAACCTTGTTTCAGTAACCGTTTCATAAACTTTTATTCTCAACATCCATCTAAGATGAAAACAAATTTGGTTTTGGCTTTAAAAACTAGGGTTATCAATTTGTCACATACAGAATTCAGAGACAAGGGACTAAAAAGTTGAGATCCATACTACAAGAGAATTCTTATCCCATAGGGCTGTTAAACAAACTCATTTTCGGTTCTCCTTTTCCTTCACAAGTTTCTGTCAACCAAAATTTTCATAACAATGAGATCCGACAATTGACATTGACACATAACGCAGCAATATTACCATCTAAAATAACTTATGGTTGCCTACCCTATATTCCATTTTTGACACCTAAGCTAATGAACATCTTTAAAAATGTTAGTGGCTTAAAAATTACAACCAAAAATGTGAAAACAGTATCGAAGCTTTACACAAAGACAAAAGATCCTTTCACAATACAGGAGTCATCGAATGTTGTTTATTCTATACCGTGTAGTAACTGCAATAAAATTTACATAGGAGAATCATCTCGTAATTTTCACAGCAGGGTGATATCACATCGCAGTGACATAAAAACCAAAAAATCAATGCATGTGCATTGACAGAACATGCACTAACTCTAAAACATGAGTTCAAGTTCGATGATTCCTGTATTTTGGCAAAAGAAAAGAACCATTTAAAACGTGTTTTTTGGAAATGTGTTTCATAAAATCTAGCACATCTTGTATCAATAAAAAGTCCGATATAGACAAATTAAGTAACATTTATTGTTATTTACTAGAAAAACACCAAAAATAAAAATAAAATAAATATTTACCTGTACGAAAAATTACACCTCTGTATAATATGTTGCATACCATTAAGACAGGTTAAAAATTATAGACACCTAAGAAAGGCCTCTAGTAATGCTTGTAAAGAAAGATAACATCAATTTACACCTAATTACATATTAATTACACTGTTTTTTCTTTCCATTCTCTGTATGAGTTAATATACACCAGTAAAACATGCCATCAATCAAGTTTTACTATTTTTAACAACAAATTTTTAAAAATTTTATGATGTATTGTCCATAATTGTATATTTTAATGTGTGGTATTAATGTTGAGTGTTCAATGCTTACAAAAATAATCTCAACGACTAGTAAGTTACACTGAAGAATGGTGATATTATTTTTAAATACTTACATAATTGTCTTTTACAGTGTCTTGAAAAAGGAATAAAAATATTCCGAAAGCTCGACAAAAAGTCAAAAGAGTGTTTTTTTAACATCCCGGCCAATATTTCTGACTGCAACCCTAATAAACTGTGTTGTTTGTTTAAATCGACAGTCAATAATATCCAGTATTTCTTATATATATATATAATATATATATATATATATTGTTACGGTGTGTTGTTTGTGCATGAGCAATGAGTATTTTAAAATAACATATATAAGTATAGGGTTTTTTAACGCGGTTCACAAAGAAATTAGTTTGTAAGTACTTTTTTAAATTATCTTTATTATAACTATTATGAACTTTTATATTATAACATATGAAACGAGACAACTAGTGTGGTATGGTCACGTGAAACCAATGAATGAAGATAGATGGCCAAAGAAAGCTTTAAATTACATACCACAACAAAGAAGAAGAAGGGGAAGGCCTTCAGTTGCCTAGGAAGAAAATGTACGGCACATAATGAGAGATAGAGCCATCAGAGAAGACGAATGGATGGACAGAAAACGATGGCGGTCGAAATGCGAGAAACGGCAGAGGCTGTAGGAACCTCGCTTATATATATATATATATAATATATATATATATATATATATATATATATATTATAACATATATATATATATATATATATATATATATATCTAATATAAACAATATAAATTTAGAATAACCTATCTTAAATTTAAAATTCTTACCATAATTAAATTATATTAACAAAATTTGGTACCTTTCTATCACTGAATGCCTAAATGAAACTGTTTTCCAAAATAAAGGGTATAATCACCTATCAATATCTTCTTTATCAGCCTCGGTTATCCTTGTTTTTGTGAAATTGCTTTTTCCAAATATACCACAATGTTTTAATTATCAGCTTTCACCATTTTAAAAATATTTTTCTTCTTAATAGCATTTATAAATGGGCAAAATATTCTTCTTTCTTTGTTGTTCTTCTGTTCTTCTTTCGTGTTTATTCTTCTTTTTAATAATCTTATTTTGTTTCAATCTCCAATCACCGAGAATTTTATGGACATTTAGGTTTCTCAGATCAGAATATAAACTTATATATAAATTAGACATCCTTAATTAATACATAACAGTATTTTACATCCGTAATTTTAATTCAAATGTCACTTTCTGTTGAACTTCACTCTTATGTCATAATAACACAGACTAAATTCAGTGTGTATTTGGTTGCCTATGCACATGGTGCACTTAAATATATCTATAATATTATAATTATTAAAATAAAACTTTTTATATTTATTATTATGCGAATTTCTTAAAAATACCCCCATATAAATATTTTTCATAATAGTGATTAAAGAAATAATTTATAAGTTATAGACTAAAGAAATATTTAAGTTTATTAATTAAAAAATCGTAATATTATTATGCTAATTTCTTTTATATTATTATCTCAATATATATATATATATATATATATATATATATATATATATATATATATATATATTGAGATAATAATAAATATAGAAGAAATTAGCATAATAATAGGCGAGCCGGAGGATCGAACCCATATCCACTGAACCACTCGCAGAGCGAGAACCGGTCGCCCAGCCCGCTTGGATATCTGACCGACCAGTCAGCGTTTTACTTGTTATTTTAGCCTCAAGTTCTTCACAAGTTGAACAAATGTCAACCTGTGGTTTTCCAAATCTGTAGCAACGTTATCATTATAGTAGTTTTTAGCATACAAGATTAAAAAAACCTTGCCTACATACCTCAACTCTTGTAAAATTTATTTGGATAAAATAACGAAAAGTATTGTCACGCCTTTTGGGATTTTCATTTTTGATCGTTTTCGAATACCTTTCGAGTAGTTTATGAGGCTCATAAGAAAAGTACCTGTTCATTTTTTATAACATGTTCATACTAACAGTATTTGATTTTGTCGCTACAACACGCCCTGTAGTTGAACTAATATAGGATTCACCGTATAAACGATGTAATTTTTGTACCTCGTGTTTATATAAATGTTTATTTCGTACACCCCGTTTTCTCTTTCGCGACGTCGCCAAATTGCATAAAATATTTATGTTAGGTACTGTCGTCACTGTTATTACTATCACTAGTACTAAAAATTTTTCTGTTAAAGATATCAACAAACAAAACAAGAACGAGACTGAACATGTCAACAGCAACTGAATTGTATTTTCATCACCACTCGTAACAGCACGTCGGCGTAGGCTGCCAAAAAACACGTGACACACGTGATCAGTTTCAGCCCTGAGTTAGAAGAAAGTCGGCGCCTCGCTATGAACGCACACTTACACCGTGTTTATTCCATATTTAGCGCGGACAGATGGGTTAAGCTTTACAAGGTATATTTTTGTTAAAATGTTGTTTCGCCATATTTTGGCATTTATTCCCTTCTTATAACTGGTGGTTCAATTACCCCGCGTTTTTAACAGTTGGCAACCCTAATTTTCCACCATTTTTTTCTCAGGCAAACTTATATCATCATATTAATAAAAAAATAGCTTTAATTTAATATAATAAACATGCATGTACGTCAGGAGCAGCGTATTTTATTTAAAAGTCACTACGTTATGAACGTAGTGATCCTGCAGTGGGATCTTGAGCTATACTATTTTATCACTATTAGGAATCTATGATTCTGTGTTAAACTAAACTAACAAAGAATATAATTAAAATTTACAATCATAAATTGTTTTAACAGTCGAAACTGTTAATATTAAACCTCATATTTATTCCAAGACACCGTAGTTACAAATAATGTTATGACCATATACTATATACTAATATGTCACTCGAAAAATGAATTTATTTTTCACACGTTGTATCCGCATCAAATGATACAATGTACAAGTAAATGCCCGTTGGATAAACAGTACCTAGCATATAAACAATTATGCAGTTGATTTCAGAAACCATAGGGTCCGTAGGTGGTTCGTGTGAGGTCAAAACATTTACGTACTCGTATTTCTCATGTTATTACTACTGCCATTACCCCTTCTAAATCGATTCATATGTTACTATTCATTTTGTAGTAAATTTGTTCAGCGTGCTTTGGTAAATGCATTTCACAACATCAATATTGCATTTCGAATTCAGTTTAGGCGCATTAAGAGTTTTTAAACTGAATTCATCTCAATGGCATGTTACCAAAACATCAATGGCATAACTGGAATTTTAAATTCTAAAGTTGTTAGTTTCTTATGTTAACACGTTTTGTAGGATTTTCGTATGGTTGAGACCTAACCTGGTTTTAAACACCTAAAAGAGACCAATCCACAGATAAACATGATTTGACTTTAAATCATCGGCTGTATGCAATAGTGACACAACACAAAAACTGGCAATTTTCGAAAGCAGATGTTTAAAGTATGAGTGCCACTAATTTTGTTTTATTTGTTTTACTCCATAGATTGGGATTTTTGAAAAAAATAAATGTGGTATATTTGGGAGAGCATTATGTAGCCTTTAATAAATTGTGACGCAGACCTCTTAAATTCAACCCTTATTTTAAGTTGTGCCGCTATTGCACATCAACATCTTGTTTTTCAATAGTAATTAAGGCAAAGACAAAACTGGCATTATTTCTGCTATGACTGTCAATTGAAATAAAGGCTCAATAAAGAATACTACGAGTTAATTTTTTATTATTAATAACTATAAGGAAAACATAATAAAAACGTAATATTGATAATAATAGTAAAAGTTATGATTAACAATAATTTAAATGTCTGTAGAAATCAGCGTGAATTGGTAGGACACTATTGTCATCAATAAGGATAATAAGGTCTTTTCCTGTTTTTTTAGTTATTGGCTGGCTGCCTGAGCAACACTTTTCTAGTTCTATAATAACCATGCGTTCTAAACATTTTGTTGTTTTTTACTTAATGGCATCAACTAACTTGGTATCTCCTCTTGTGTTACTGAAATTTTAAAACAGTAGTGAGTACCAGAGTTTAACAGAATTTCATAAATATCGTTGAAATTAAAAGTATATCCTTGGAAATCTTCATTGAAAATTGTCGTTGTTTTAGTATTTAAACTTTTTCGGTCAAAAAAATCATTATGACATAATTCGTGTACTTCGAATGGTTGTTTGCAGCGAACAGTCCGGATTAGCGTAGAGTAATCAGTCAGTAGATAAATAGCCTTTCCTTTTAAAGCTTTCGTAATATTTCTTTCTATTAAAGAGTGGCAGCTGTCATCCTTATTTTGAGTATGGCCAATAATTAAATAACGATTAGTTTTAAAATAAATTTTGAAATGAGTTATATTCCATTGGTGCGGACAAGCCTTCCTTTTCCTACCTTTAGGTTTATTAATCGTCACGTCTTCTGGTACTTCAGTCTACACATTTTTATCAGAAACCTATGTAAATGTAGTCGATACATCCGCATCAGAATCATTAATATTAGAAGAGGCAGCTCTACTCATAGAAGAGGTGCGTACCAATTTAGAACTCCTATCTAATACAAGAAAAAAATTAATACCTACTTAGTAAATTGGCCAATAGCTTAGAATAAAACAAAAAAACCTTGTAATGCCAATAGCATTATAAAATGAGTAATTTCGTGCCTATTTGTTTCGCTGCATCGATGATTATAAAAGAGTAATTTTGTACCTATTTGCTTCGCTGCATCGATGCACTCTGTGTACTCAGGGGTAACATTCTCCATATTGGATTGATCATAACCTTCCTCATTGTTAGGAACATTTTCATTATGGAAAAAGAACTTGCTTTCAATTGACTATTTACCTGTAGGGTCTTTTTTAACTTGAAAACAATTTTGCTTATTACATAAAAATAATATTGGTATTATTAATTATTAAGTTACTCCTGCTTGAGATACGATTAATTCACTTCTTGTCTGATAACGGTAAGGATTTGACATTTTTAAAACAATAAAATTATACTAGATGCCACTATAGTGGCAGAATTCAAAAGTGTCGGTATTGCACGAAAACTTAATACTGACACGGTTCGATTTCCATCGCATAACTAAAACGTGCCAGTACTGCAAGAAACAATATATCTCAACTGACATGCCATAGTGACACCAATGACGTGATAGAGGACATTTGTGCTACTATTATTATTGTGCCGATGTTGCAGGTCCGAAATTAGTCTTTTTCAAGCCATCTGGTAATGTTAACTTTATTTTGTCAATTTTTGAGTTGAACCACTTTTGCATACAGTCGCCGAAATGATCTCTTTATAAGTTTTATTAAATTTCTGACAAATGGATCCTCTGTATATGTTACAAAAAAAATAAATAAAAGGGACTTAAACAAGTTTTAAATTAGTTTATTTTCTTTAGAATTATCTTTTAAAGAAATCAAATAGTGGTATACATTTTTTTAAAAATATTAGGTTATATTTATAGTTATTCTGAATGTCTTGTATAGTATAGAATAAGAATTTTCTGTAGCTTAGATGAGCAACCGTTGGACACCGTGATTGAAATTATGGAATATATGAAATCAAATCCAGATTAATTTAAAATGGTAAAGTTCATTTGATACATACACACATCAAATTCATTCACGTTTCACTCGTATAATATCTGTGATCTAAAGGCGCTTTTAAACTGGTGTAATGTTTCCTCCTTCTTTTTGTTATCTGACCTACACAAAAAAGTTCAAAAACTTCCTCTGTAATACAATCTTTTCTGTCCACTAAAGACTATTGCTCTAGGTATGGTAGTTATTTTTTCAAGTAAAAGGGAAATCTAACACTAAACGTTTAAATTAGAAAGTTAATAATAAACAATTAAATGATTTTTTTAAGTAGTGATAAATATCGTGTCCATCAAAATAAATAGTGCCAAAAATACAAACTGTATTTATTTTCACTTTATATAATGTATATGTTCCAAATAGTGTAAAACATGTTTTCCAAAAACATATTGAGCCACTCTGCATCTTTTATCGGTATTTATTTAGTTTATGTTCCTAAACTTCAACATTCATGCAAAAAGTTTTATTGTGGTTTTAGTTTATATTATCTTATCTTATTTGTGTATTTTTAGACATTTAATCTATATCATCGATTTATGAGGCTGAGTTGTTCCGATACATTTTTTTTTATAATTAATTTGTACATTTTCAATCAAAAATTTTTATATAATTGTTACATTGTTGAATATTTAATTTGTTAAATAACTTTACTTTTGTGTTTATTTCATTTGTTGTTATTGTTTCTTGTTTCTCGTGTTTTATTTGCATAGTAAAGTATAGTAAATTTTGTAACTCTAAATCTTAACGTAGGTACCTAGCTAAATCTAATAATAGTTACGTAGTCTAATAAACATCGTAATGTAACATCGTAATCGTAACAAACAACGTCGCAATAACATCTTTTTTTATTTTAATTTCTTCTATTAAGGGCCTACTTTTCAAAAATGGTGGCTGGGTCTTTGTTGTTACACCAGTCTTTTATGTTTCTTAGCCATGAATGTTGTTTTTTCTAGGACTTGTTGTCTCTCTACCTTTCCTCGTCAAACTACCTAAAAAAGCAGTATACTGTGGTAATGATAGGAAATTTTTTTTCGTTAACGATGTTAAGTAGTTTTCGTTGTTGCAATATACATGTTGAGTATATCTTGGTATGTGCGATTTATGGCACTCATAAAAATCTCTATAGTTTATTTTTATGAACGAGAGAGTAATTAGCATAATTTTAACTGGTACGTCCGACCACTCCATGGGCGTGCTCAAGATTAATTGAAAAATTACTTTGAATAATTGTAAAAAATAAATGAATTATTTCAGTGTTATAAAGTGTTATATGTATGTAAACAAAAGTGAACTCTTTTATCACACACTATATTAGAACTGACTGGCCTACATTAAAAAGGGTTTTAAAAAATTCAAAATTTTTTTTAATTTTTAAAAATTACAAAAGAGAAAAAGAGTTTTTAAAACCGTCTAAGGTATGTTAAATAGATGAATAAAAATATTAATATAAAACTTACAGCTACTTGTTACAAATCCAAATCAGATTCAGAAGATGAACTTTCAGAACCAAGATTTATAATAACTGGCTCGATCATTTTATCAGTAATATTGTCCAGCTTCCACATTTTTTACTCTTCTTTAATATTGTGATTTACTGCCTTTTCCCAGTTTTCAGGTTTTACATTATTTACGGCCTCCAAAAACAACTGTTTAACATCATGAATTTTAAAAGTGGTATTTTTTCTTGAAACTTCACTCTTTATCTGTGCCCATAACCAGTTCAATCGGGTTTAATTCACAATGATATGGTGGGGATCTAAGTACTGTCATTCCACGATTTTTGGCAATTTCATCAATTTCGTATTTTTAAAATTTTTCTTTATGAAGGGCACACAACGAATAAAGTTCCTTTCTTATAGATCCGGGATGGTACGTAATATTTTTTGAACTCAGCCAATTCTGCAAGTCTTTTTTAACCACTTGGTTGTGGGCAGTCCTTCTATAAGTCTGGAGTGATAACTTGCATTATCCATTACTATTACACAGTTCTTAGGAAGAAGATCTATCATTTGTTCGAACCATTCTTGAAAGACATCAGCGTTCATGTCTTCATGGTAGTCACCGGTAAGAGTTTATTCAAAAGTTAATAAACCACCTTCAACAAAACCGTCTGAACTGCCAATGTGTACTATTATCAGCCTGCGTCCCTTTCCTGATGGTGGTTTTAAACCAGTAGATAAGTTATTTACAAAAGCGTGCCTTTGACTTGTAACAGTTTCATCCTGCCAAAATTTATTTGGTGTATGACCCTCGTTGATCCATGTTTTATCAAGATAAAATATTTTTCTTTTTTGGTTTCTTCATTTCCTTTATGGTTCTTAGAAAATGTCTTCTCCATATGACAATATCGCTTCTTTCTAATAAAATAGACTTTCTGGGATTCTTTTTCCAGCGGAACCCAATTTTTTTAAAAGTTTCCATAACGTATTCTTCTTTAAAGTCTTCTTTCATAAGTCCTTCTTTAAAATGATATTCTATTTGAAATTTTGGTTTCCCTGGAGTATTACGTGGCATTTGAAAACTACCACATTTCTCTTCTTTAATAACTCTGTAAATCATAGATTTCCCAACACCAAGTGTACTGCTAACTAACTCAACGGTCTCATCAACACTTTCACATAAACGTTTGTCTGTAAATGATTTAAAACAATTAAATCATTGTTTTTTTCCAAAAACCCACTATCACATTTTCTGTGGAATAAGTTTAGAAGGTAATTATCTAGTCAATTACTGTCGTAGATTCCTGGAATTAAAGAATTAAATGTTTTATTGTTGAAACCCTTACTTCGTGGAATGCACTCATTTCAGATAAAATAAAACGCTTTATTTTATCTAAAGAATTAAACTTTATTTTGCAAATAGGTAGGTACTTATTAAACTTTTATTGGTTATATATAACCAATAAAATAAACATCTTACATTTCTTGCAAATTCATTAGTACCTGTTAACCTCCATCACTCCGACACTGGCAACCTTATTTAGGGATTAGTAACCCTCACAAGTATTGTATTCTATTCTGCTCCAACCTTTATACCTGGTGGTCATACTCAATTTAAAATTGTTTTCCTATATACTTCTGTAAACTTGTTGACAAATATCTGTTTTTCATTGAGTCACCCGTATCAACAGTTTAGGGATTTGCATACATAATTTAATGTTTTATTACTCTCTCATACATAAAAATACACTATAGTCTAAGTGTAGGTGCGAAACTGCAAGCTAATAGAAAATTTTTAAGTGTTAAAGTTTTTAAACATCTTTGTGATGCCTCAATATAGCGGATAACTTTTTAGGACTAAAGCCTTGTCTAAAATCGATATAGAACGTACACGGGAGACTCGACAAACAATTAAAACTTACAAATATTACGACACGAACGTTGTCAGAATAAATAATGTGTTTAATATTTTTATATCTTGAAACGAAAGTTGTTTTTTAGATGCCTCGGTGAAAAATTACAATATGTTAGTGATATTTGTTTGCATATATCCATGAAAGTCGCTGTGGAGGTTACGGAAATGGTGACACTTTTCACATAAAAAATCATACACAGGGAGGAATAAAAATTCATATATTTAACAGAGAACCACATGCCAAACTAATAAACGAAGATGCAGGTATAATAAATAGTTGCATATTAATTACAAAGTTTAATATTTATATATCATGTTTTTAATAATTATATATATATACAATGAAAAATATTATGACAATATAAAATACGAACTTGTTTAATTGCCTATATGTATCAGTAGCGTAAGGCTTATTTTTTTTACATAAGTTGCAAGAAGGTTAGGCACATTATTCAATAATATATTTCATTATTTTTTTTGTAATAGTATTCTCTAATAAATATAGCCAAAAATATACAAGCAACTACACTGTGTTATCAACTTCTGTGAAAAATTCAAATATATAGGTTAATGAAAATAAAGCATTGAAAAAAGTGACAAACCCCCTTAAGGCCCGGCGCAAATTGAGCACAGCCCACGCACATCCCACGCGCAGCCCACATATGGTCCAACCTAGTCCAAGTACACGTTTTTCAATACTAACGCATATTAAACACAGCCCACGCCCATGTCAAATATTTGTGTAGAATATGTTCTATCCATAAAATTAGGAAAAACACAATTTACGAGTGTGCTGATTGTTACGAAAAATCTGGACTATGCATAGGAGATTATTTTTGCAAATACTATTCAACGAAAAGATAGACTGTTTTCAGTATATTAGTTTATATAAAGATTTTATTTTCTAGATCTTTTAACTTTTACCTAATATCCCACTAACTAATAATTTCTAATCTGAAAATATAAATAACTTTCACAAATGCTAAGGGTAAAAAATTGAAATCCTTCAACAAAAGACTATAACAGGTAGGTACCCATAATTTGAATAAGCTGGTTTTGCCGATATTGACTTTCAAATTACTAATTAGTATAACAGGCAGATATTGTAACTGGCCACAATGCCGTTGAATTTTTCGACTTTCATTTCGCTTGTTTTGAAAACTCCATCGGATATTCATTTCTTGGAAACTTTTACAATGTTTATGTTTATCCAATACTAAGTTGGAATCCTCTAACAAAATACTATAAAGAGTATTGTTAAAATAGGTGAAATAACCTAATAAACAACAGAAGAGATATAAAATACAAAAATTCCAGATCGTATTTTGTTTTCGAGATAAATTTAAATTTAAGAATTTTTTATTATTTTTCTACTTTCTTCATGTTCTTTTTTAAATTAATTTCAGTGTATAAAAGCCATTACAATATGAGCATCACGAAAAGGTACCATCAAATTTTATTTTGAAGTTTTCATCTTAGGTGTTCATAAACATTTTACTAGGAAATGAAAATTTGTTTTTTTCCTTAGTTCTCGATTTGTTATATTTCTCATTTGATTTAATAAAAAATTAATTTAAATTAATTTTTTTTAAAATAATTATAACGGCGACTTACATCCGAGTCGATTAGCACAAATAAAGAACATATTAGTTTTGTTCTCATGTAATCTTCATTGATAGTATCATACAAGACACTAAAGCTTCGTACAATTTCAATAAACTTTCCCATTTTCACTGAATAACAAAAAATTGGTCACACAAAACAAAATAACTAGGGTTAGGTAGAGACCCACGACCCACGAAACTGTGTTGCTAGCACAACTCTATCCACGCCAACCAAGTCTGGCAGTAGCCTAGCCGTGGTTTGGGTTTAATATGCGTCGCTCCGTCTTAAACCACGTTTTACAAAATGGGCTGCGCGTGGGATGTGCGTGGGCTGTGCTCAATTTCCGGCGGGCCCAAGGCACATCCATAGACATTTAATACAAATAGGCTCAGTGCCACAATAAACCTCTGTTTGCTCAGTGCCACAATAAACCTCTGTTTGCTCAGTGCCACAATAAACCTCTGTTTGCTCAGTTCCACAATAAACCCCCAGTGCAACAGAAAAAACTGACGCAAAGCAGTCGCTCTTTGGAAAGATCACGTGGTCGATAATTCCTTCAGAAATACGTAAATCCGAGGCGGTTACAAACTATAAGGATTGTGGGTGTGGCAACTTGGGGCAATGATGTAAAATTATATATTTTTTAAGACAACATCTATATTCTATAATTCATTTCGAACACATCACTCAAGGCTATGAATACTAGAGACGAAAGCACCCCAGAAGAATCTGGGGAACAAATACAATCCACGAAGGACCAGAAAATACGATAACTAATTTTTTAAACGGAGAATATAAAACAGAAATAAATAGAATACACTATATTCTTTAATGAAAGAGAACAAAAAACATGGAGCTTGCAGGAGAGATAACACGGAGTAAACACATTGAGTTTAACTATTACATATTTTATCTTAATTTGTCTTACTTTACGCTTCTATATTTATTTATAATTGTTTGATATTTTTTTAAGGAAAACTATTAGTCGTTTCTTATGCTTGGGATGGAAATGCGTTACCAGGAAACGAATATTGGCTTGGAAGCTTAGCAGGTAGTGGAGACCCAGCTGCTGCGTGCTCTACTCAAATATGTGAAATACACAATCCTCACATTAATCCTCTTGTTTGTGCTGACAATTTACATATTGTTACGGAAGATGGTGTTTTTCCCATAGAAGACTATAAGAAGTTGGCTAATGACAAAGCAAACGTATAAGGGAAAGTTTGAAATTTGTGATATATTATCTAATTAATTATTATATCAAGTATTTGATATATTTCAAAATACTGCATAAAAACAAAATTGAAAATGAAAATCTAATTTAAAGTATATATAAAACTAACAATACTAATAAAATGCTTGAATCTATTAAGGTTTTGTTTTTTTTTTTTAATATAAATTAAGGTGTAAATATATCAATTGAAATAACGTAACTTGTATACAGCTCGGAATCCGACAAACACCAATAAAAGCAGTTAAAGCACTGTACAAAGAAAACAAAGTAGCTATTAAATGTGGAAATAAAGCCTACAATCCATTTAAGACGACAAAAGGACTTCTACAAGGCTGCGCTACGTCCCCTACTCTGTTTAAAATATTCTTGGAAAAGACACTCAAACCATGGAGGAGAAAGTACGAAGGAATGAACATACCAGTAAGAGAGGAATACCTATACACCTTAAGTTTTGCCGGCGATCAAGTAGTCATCGCACAAGATGAAGAAGATCTCAGCTTTATGCTCAGAAAACTAGAAGAAGAATATAAAAACAACGGAACGGAAATAAACTTAGAGAAAACCGAATACCTAACAACAGAAAACAAGGATATGAGAAACCTAGAGATAGACGAGGAAAGACAAGTAAATTAAACAGATAAATTCAAGTATTTAGGAACCATAATATTGAACCAGGGAACAACAGAAGAAGATATAAACAACAGACTAAGACAAACAAGAAACTGTATAAGACAACTAAATTCAGTGCTGTGGGATAAGAACATTATGATAAAGACAAAAAAGATAATATATAAAACCCTGACAAGAAGTATCCTGACATATGGGTCAAAACTGGACAATAAACAAGAGAAACAGGTAGAATAAGAGCAGTAGAAATGGAATTCCTGAGGAGAAGCTGTAGACTTACAAAAAGAGACAGAATTGAAAACGCAGAGATTAAGCGGAGAATAGGAGTGCAATCAGACATAATCGACTATATAGAGGAGAAGAGACTATCCTGGTACGGACACGTCAGAAGAGCGGACAGAGGACGCTGGATAAACAAAATTACAGAATGGAGCCCGATCGGAAGAAGTAAGAGAGGAAGACCCCGAAGGTCATTCAGAGACGAAATCGACAAGGCTATGGAGAAAAGAACCCTGCGAGATGGAGACTGGAATGACAGGGAAAATTGGAGAAAACGGTTGTGTGAAGGAAGACAGTGAAAACTGTGGAAATCCTTAGTAGTAGTAGTAGTGTAGTATACAGCTATTTTTTTCAAAGACTATGGCTCTAAACATTTGAATTCTGTCTATAATACCAAAAAAGAAAATACCAGCTGGTCAATAAATGAAAATATAACTTATCGGTAAAGTAACGTGTATAGAATAATAAAACATTACTGAAGTCTGAAATTAAATAGAATTTGATATGAACTATAAAAAAATAAACAAGAGATTCAAAATAAAAAGAAAATAAATGATCCAATTAAAATGGTTTTTCTTACTACGAGTAAGTAAAACTTAAAAAATCACAATAAAAAAAGAAAAGGAGTAAACCATGGTAGAATTCGGATATACGATGAATAAAAGCTATCTGAGTACTTAAAAACTATTGTATGGTACACTGCAACAGATTCGATAAAAGAAACCCTCCAGACTGAAAAACGTTCGAGACAGATGAGATGACGTCCTGAATAGAGAAAAAAAAATACATAGATGGAAGCAATAATTAAAAGAAGTAACAAATTTAGAAAAAAATTCCAAGAAAAATATAAGAGATTAGGATATTTAAACTTGGATCCAATAGTGACGAACGAAATTACGGAACCATCTCTAAATGAAGCCAAATGTACGTTTAAAGTTTTTGTAAATCTTCGTTTCTGCGAATATTATTTTTTGCATGTTTCTGTTTAATTTTTTTTAAGTTAGTTCTAAATTTATGAGCAAACTTAAGTACATATATAATAACATCTTTAATACTACATATTGAGTTAGAACTGAGGAAGCTTTAGAAGTATAAATCGAAACATCTTCTATAAACTTATGAAGTAGTTGACTTCTGTTTTTTATTTTGCCAACCTGACTGACCGAATAAACCTCTGGATTTCACTAGTTGAATACTTTATTAATATATATATATATATATATATATATATATATATATATATATAAATATATATATATATATATATATATATATAATTCTTTGGAGGGTAACTTTCTATATATATATATATATATATATATATATATATATATTATATGAATACTTTATTAATATATATATATATATATATAATATATATATATATATAAACATATATATATATATATATATATATATATAATTCTTTGGAGGGTAACTTTCTATATATATATATATATATATATATATATATATATATATATATATATACAGTCGCAGCTCAAAAATCGAAGACAAAAGAAAGATGAGGCTCTTCAAGAATATGAAGTAGATATCGCCAGATTAGTGCGATATGCTTATCCAACAGCTCCCGAAGACATGATGGAAAAGTTGGCCGTACAAACGTTTATTGATGGTCTTCGTGATCATGAGATGCAAAGAACACTACGATTAGCTCGTCACAAGACGCTGATGGATGTCTTATCTGCCGCCCTCGAATACGAGTCAGCTACGCTAGCCTCTGGCGGGTACAGTAAAGTTAAAACTGTAAAAGAGGAAGGAGACGAAGATAAACTTGACCAGCTCTTTAATATGATAAAAAGCATGACACACAAGAAAACGAAGACCATAAGACCGAAGACAAAACCAGAACGCGTCGGCCTTAGGGGAGCAGCTTCGACCCAGAACTTTACCAAAGACCCTCTGATACTAATAGCTTCTTTGAAATGTCGTGAAGATAGTGTATATGTAGATGGAGAAATAAATGGTAAAAAGCATACGTTGTTGGTGGATACTGGAGCGACCAGAACCATTATACGCCCGACAGTTATAAACAGCCGAAAGAAACTGTTACCAACGAGGTTGCGACTTCGGACCGCCACAGGTGAAAATGCCAACATTCATGGAGAAATCCAGGTACAATTAGGAATTGGAGCAGAAAAGTTCGTCCATACTGTTATAGTTGCTGACATCGAAGAGGATGTTATATTAGGAATGGACGTAATGAATACGCATGGATTCCAATTGGATTTTAAGAATAAGGTAATCAAAGTTGGTAACGAGGAGGTATTTCTCCATCCACACGATGACAACACTATGCAAGCAGCCGTTAAAGAAGATACAGTCGTGCCTGCGAGAAGTGAAACGATAATAGTAGCGCGGCTACAGGGAATTGTGGACAAAGGAACACCTGTTATGATGGAGCCTTGGAATCATGACGACGAAGTTGGCCGTGGAATCATAATTGGAAAAGAATTAGTGACTTCGGCTAAAGAAATTCCTGTGAGACTTATTAATGTCAATGACTACCCAGTGACCATCAAGAAAGAGACAAAAGTAGGAACTTGTGTACCTGTCACATCCATAATCCGTCAGACGACAACGTCTGATAATTCCAACGATAAATTTGATCAAATGGTTGCGGTTGCTGGACAGTCTCTGAATCAGATTGAGAAAAGGAAATTAAGGGAATTTCTTCGGCAGTATCGTGATATTTTCGTACCGAAAGGAGGAAAGACGGGAAGAACTACCGTTGTTAAGCATAAAATTGATACTGGTAATGCTAAGCCAATTCGTCAAACAGCTCGACGATTACCACAGGCGAAAAGAGAGAAAGCTGAAACGATTGTTCAGGAAATGAAGAAAGACGGGGTGATAGAACCTTCTACGAGCCCATGGGTCTCTCCGGTGGTCCTGGTTAAGAAGAAAGACGGAACAACGAGGTTCTGTGTGGATTACCGTTTGCTGAACAACGTTACCAAGAAAGATAGTTATCCTCTGCCTCGGATCGATGACACATTGGACACATTGGCTGGAAGTAAATTATTTTCTACTTTGGACTTGAAGTCTGGATACTGGCAGGTAGAAATGGACCCGGTAGATAAAGAAAAGACAGCCTTCACCACAGGATCTGGATTATGGCAATTCAACGTTATGCCATTTGGACTTTGTAACGCTCCTGCGACATTTGAGAGGCTTATGGAAAATGTGTTGAGAGGGTTATCTTGGAAAACATGCCTAGTTTATCTAGACGACATAATCGTCTTGGGGGAGACATTTGAAGACCATCTGAAGAATTTAGAAAACGTTTTTAATCGACTTAAAGCTGCCCAATTGATGTTAAACCCCAAGAAGTGCCAGCTATTTCAAGGTAAAGTCAATTATCTGGGTCATATAGTCAGTAAAGAAGGAGTGGCCGTGGATAAGGGAAAAATCGATTCTATTAAGGAATGGCCAAAACCAACTGACAAACATCAAGTGAGAAGTTTTCTGGGACTGTGTACTTACTACCGGAGGTTTATTAAGAAGTTTGCAGATATCGCTAAACCATTAACGCGACTTACAGAGGAAGCAAGAGAATACCGCTGGGATGTAGACTGCCAGAATGCCTTTGAAACCTTAAAAAAGCATTTAATCACAGCACCAATTTTAGGGTATCCACTGCCAGAAGGAGAGTTCATCTTAGATACAGATGCAAGTAATGTGGGAATTGGAGGAGTGCTGTCTCAGATTCAAGGAGGACAGGAAAGAGTCCTTGGACATTTTAGTAAAGTTCTCTCAAAACCTGAGCGAAATTATTGCGTCACGAGAAGAGAACTTCTGGCAGTAGTGAAATCAGTAGAGCACTTCTATCAATACCTCTATGGAAGGAAGTTTTTAATCCGAACCGACCATGCCGCCCTTAAGTGGTTGATGCAGTTCAAGAATCCAGAGGGTCAGATAGCCAGGTGGATCGAACGACTCCAAGAATATGATTTTAAGATTGAGCACCGGGCCGGAGTTAGCCACCGAAACGCTGATTCTCTTTCCAGAAGGCCATGCCCAGCAGAGTGTTCTCACTGCAACAAAACGGAATCCAAGGAAGCAGCAGTGCTAAGAACGACGGTGGTCCACGACGACTGGACGCCTACCAAGATCAGGGAAGAACAAGAGAGAGATCCAGTTATACAGAAAATCCGAAAATGGAAAGAGGAAAACCGTCGACCACCTTGGCAAGAAATATCGAACCTAGGCTCAGTAGTTAAGACGTATTGGGCCCAGTGGGACTCATTTATCATGGAAGATGGCTTGCTCAAACGAGTCCTGGAAAATGATGACGGTTCAGAGAAGAGAAGACAGTTGGTGATTCCAAAGAGCAGAATAGCCGAAGTACTTCGTCAGTTACACGACAGTCCATCAGGAGGGCATTTTGGTGTGAAGAAGACCCTTCAGCGAATTCGGGAACGGTTTTATTGGATGAACAGTTCCGACGATGTAAAAGACTGGTGTAAGAAATGTACTATTTGTGCTACGAGTAACGGGCCTTATCGAAAAAGGAGAGCTCCTATGAGACAATATAATGTTGGAAGCCCGTTTGAAAGAATAGCTTTGGACATTGCTGGGCCGTTTCCAGAAAGTGATAATGGAGGCAAGTACATGTTGGTAGTAATGGATTACTTCACTAAGTGGGTCGAGATTTACGCACTTCCAGACCAGAAGGCGGCCACCGTTGCAGATAAGTTGATCCAAGAATATATCAGCCGATTTGGAGTGCCTTTGGAGATCCATAGTGACCAAGGCAGGAACTTCGAAAGCGATTTATTCCAAGGAATATGTGATAGACTAGGTATGAAGAAAACAAGGACTACGGCTTATCATCCGCAATCGGATGGTATGGTAGAACGAATGAATAGAACAGTTGGCAAGTATTTGACAAAGATGGTGTCC